>JAECUM010092936.1:0-80000 GCA_016617855.1 Megalonaias nervosa
AAAATCAAGGATTTTTTCAGACTGGGCAACAAAAAAAATGTGTTTCTGGTTAGCCAATCATCCCTGTTTCTCACTGCCAACCTTAACACTTTTTCCCCCCAATTGTAGAAAACAAATTTAAAACAAAAATTGCTAAAACTGATCTGTGCATCGGTTTTTCCAGTACATGTACTGAAGTGCTTGGCACATTATATATATATATATATATATATATATATATATATATATATATATATATATATATATATATATATATATATATATATATATATATATAACATCTATACTGTTAATTAAAAAAATCTACCTACCTACCCTAATTATATATTTTGTGCATGTACAAATCATGCTCCTCCCCTGGTGGCTGCATCCAATGGCCAGGATTTGAAAAACTTTCCATTCAAGTGAAACATCATACCAAATATGATTATCCTCCCTCAATCAGTGTTCAGGTTTGATAGAAAACAGTAATGGATTGACAGATGCACAGAGGGACCAATACATTAATATGACTATCATAATATATCAACAAAGAGAGCAAGTCTAGGTAGTCAGTAATATAAATAACAACACTGTGACATTTCATGGTTTGCTTCAAACCAAAAACATAAAAGTCAGATAAGAATCCTGCAGTACAGGTACTTCCTTATCAGAAGCATTATACCTGAATTTAAGCATCAACAAAAATTATTTTTTTTAATTCCAACAAAACTGATACCCCTAAAATGAATACAAAACTTTTGTCAACCAATAATATGATAATATAATACACTTATCTGTAGCGATATAAAGACTAATTTGCACAGGCCTTCTGGGGCTGAAATGGCAACAACTAATTTTGTGTTTAAAAATAATCAGTTAAAAGACACTTTTAGTAAACTGAAGATATATGTATGTATACTGACTTGTCTTACTGTCTTAAGTTTAGTAGGGGGTAAAATGTAAATAAGGGGATCAATGAGTGACAAAACACACTGACATTATAATCCTCTCTAAAGACAGTGCAAATGACTCAATGACTTGGACTTAAAAATATCAACAGCAGTATTAACAAGCAGTGACACAAAAGTTTTGGATGCAATAAATTTATGAGCCAGCAAGAAGTTAAGGAAATGACACTTCCATTCATCTGGCCAATTCACCTCCAGATAGATCGTTGACAAATCTTAAGAATATACTTAACAAGATGATACTGAAGACTAAGACTCAAAGATTAAGATGGCCAAAATGTTTGCTTTTATGCATAAGTAATTCTAAATTACCTATGCAACACAGACTTTGATCTGTGATATATATAAATCAACCAAACTTTGCCATTTTCTACAAGTAGTGAAACTGCTTAAGGGACAAATTCAACAGATAAATTAATAAACAATAGCATAAGGACACAGAGAGCAAGCCCATGTTCTGTTCTTTTTATTGATATATGCTTTATCCTGTATTATTTTTTTGAGATTCATAATTTTTTTTCTATCATTATTGCTATCCCTAGACAACCAAGAGTAAAATCTATTTGAATCAATTATGGATACCTATGGCATCATGCCAAGCTAGAGACCCAAATGAGGCTAAGAAACACAGACGTTAGAGCAGCTGGTCTAGAGTCTAAATCAAAAAGATACTTTCTGTAAAAATTTCCTCCACAACTGTTAAAAGGATATGTTTAAAAAAAACCCAACTATTTCAAGATTTCGTTATTCTTTGCATCTTCCTCAATATCTGATAGTGGATCAACATCATTTGTCTAATATTGAAAGGCCCATATATGCCAGCATACTTTCTGTTGTTGTTGTTGCTGTTGTTGTAGCTTTAATAACATTTTCAGCATATGATAGGCTATACATGGAGGCCAGTATAACTGGTAGAAGAATAACCTGGTAAAACTTTGGGAAAAGCCACCAACCCACGGGAAGCTACTGTCAGCTTTCTCACATACCCACATAAGCAGATCCTGAGACTTGAACCCATGTGACTGGTAAAGGCAAGTGCTTTAGACCACTCTGCCACCCGGGGCCCTCACACTTTTTGTCAACGTTAGTCAAATTCTCTTGCGCAATTTTTATGAGAAAAATCTATTTGAATGCTAGCCATAATGAATGGCAAAATTGGCATCACTCATATAAATTCAAAAGCCCTTCACACCACAATTCTGAAAAGTGGTTTTTGAAAAAGTTTTATTTCAATGTTTTTCCATTTTTAGTAACAGTAGCCATATCTGATAGCAGATTAGAATCATTTGTATCCAATAAAAGCTCCTAATGTCAGGACACATTATGTCTAATTTGATCCAATCTTCTTCAGTCATTTTTGAGAGACAAAAACATTTGAAGGTTTTTCTAATTTGAGTAATGACTATCACATCTGGCAGTGGATATGTATCAGTTGTAAAAATCTTAAACCCTTTAATCTAGGATGCCTTCTGTAACATTTGATTAAAGGCTGTAAAGTGAATTTTGTGAAGTTATTATTTCAAGGCTTCCCTATTGTCAGTAATTGTGGCCATACCAAATAGCAGAATGGCATTATTTTATACAAATGTCAAAGCCCTTTGGTCAAAAGTTCTTTTGTTTTAGAAATGGCAGCCATATTTGATAGTGGATCTGCATCATTTGAACAAATATGGCCTTCATGTCTGCAGGCTTCTTGGAAAATTTGGTCACGCATGCACATGCAAACATTATACACACATGCACTTGCACACACACACACATACACCTGTCTTCTTGCTATGATTTCATTTAGAATAGTTAGTTTAGAGATACTGCGAATTTGCTGTTTTCAACGGATACCAATTTCTTTGGATTTCATGGTGAATTTAAAGACTAAAGTAACAAATATTCTTGTGTTGAAACAGTAAAAGACCCTTTCCAATCAATGAATATTGGCTGATAATGAAAATGCCATTGTTTACAAAAACATTCAAATTGATAAACAAAATAAATAAATAAATGTACCTTATTTAAAAATGTCTCTAAGGACCCCTTCACAGGGACTGGGGAAGGAACCATAATTACATCCATTAATCATAAAGCCCTGACCAGTAATGCAAAATCTATTTAATTTCCATATGGTGTTGTTATAGAAAAACAAATTGACTGATGACAGTGAAATAATATATCCAACACTTAAGTGTGAGGAAAACAATGTATTAACAACAATTTTTCATGCACTAACTTTTTTGACACACCATCTATATTTGAGTACAAGGCCACTTGTACTCCTGTCCTGTAAGTCAGATCCAACTGCAGAGACCCAGATCTGCCACCACATAATGCACCAGCAGATCTGGGTCTATGCAGTTTGTTGAGAATAATCAAATAAACGAATAACACTAACCATGATCTGCCAGCACATTATGCAACAGTAGATCAAGGTCTGGACCTGATTCCTATAAAAGTACGGTATATACAGTACTATCAATCAATAGTGATCATGATTATTGATTTGTTTTCTAATTTTATATACCTAAAGAACTCATCTTGTTAAACAATTTGCAAATTGTATCTAAATTATATTATAACTTTAATTATACACACACCCAAAAAGTTACTGATAAAAATTGTATGAAAAATTACAAATTAAATGGTAACCAGGAACTACTCTATTAGGCTTTGGCCAGAGATTACTGCATAACAGTCAATAATTACACAAAATTACAGATATGTCTTAATTATCTGAGGTGTATTGACAGCTTTAAAAAAATGGTTGTTAAAACAGGTGCGATGGTCAATAATGTCAGTTTTTTGTATGTACATTTAAATATGATTTATATCTAAAGCACAGGATAAAACTGTTTATCAGTCTGTCAGACCTATCAATATGGAAACAAATATCCAGAGTGAAATTGATCACTATGTTTTCGTGACTTCAAAATTACCTGTACAAGAAAAACTCCACACCCTGTGCCTTCTCAAGGTGATAACAGCAAGATCAATTTAATTAAGGTTCAGGATAAAGAACAGTAAAATAGTCTATTCCTGACAAATTTTTCTTTCATCAATGTAATAAAATCAGTACCAAAAATTTCATTTTAAATTATACAACACATGTAATATCAGAGTCTATTCTTGGAAAATTACCTGTAAATTAGAAAAATATGGAAGAATTTTCAGAATATACATTTATACTGTAGGTGTGATTTAAATAAAGAAATAAAGGATGGTTCACTTTCTGCACAATGCTTTGGAAATTAGCAAATATTTCTTGCTCCAAAGTCGACAAATAGCATCATAGGCGCAATGAACTCTGGTAAAACACACCTTACATTTAAACAACAGGTGCAAGTGGACCTGAAGTCACTCACAAAACTGACATCTGCCCAATAATCAAATGCAACAGCAATTAGCAAATAATTAGTAGGATGCTCTCTGAAGAAATTTCTTCCAGTGCTGTTGATGGCATGTTATAAAAGCAATTGTTTCCAAGTTACTCTACTTTTGCATACCTTCAGCCATATCTAATGGCATATCAACATTATTTGCCATATACTTAAAGGCCTCAAGTTTGGTTCAATGCTGTTTAGCAGCACTTTAGATGAAGTTATTAGAAGTTTTTCTAATTATAGCAGAAGCAGCCATATTAGGTCAAATTTTGTTGTGTGGTTTTTAAGAGTCATTCAAAAGATTTTCTAATTTTGGTAATGGTGGCCATATTCAATGATGGCTCAGTACAGTCATAGTCAGTTGATAGATTTTTCAGAATAACTAATCTGAAGACTTATTTATGGTTTTCTATCTGTAATAACAGTGAACACATTTATTTACAGATCAGTGTCTTTTGCATAAAGATGAAAATCATCTAATATGGTGTGCCAGGATACTTTCTACCAAATTTGGTCCAATTAAGTAGTGTGGGTTTTGAGAATAAGTCATCTGAAGACGTTTTTATTTTTAATAATGGCTTTCATATCTGACAGTGGTTTTACATCATTTTTAGAAAAATAATTTGAAAGATTCATGTCAGGATGCTTTCCATCAAATCTATTCACATTCTATTCAGTAGTTTTTGAAAAGAAGTCTTTTAAAGTCTATTTTGTCAAAAATATCTTTGTAATGGTGACCATATTTAATGGTGGATTAACATCATTTTAATATATATGAAAATGATTCATGATAGGATGTTTTCTGATGAATTGGGTCAAATTCTGTTCTGTTGTTCTTGAGAAGAAGTGATATAAAGATATCTCCATCTTTAGTACTGGTAACCATATTTGATAACCGATTGGCATGGTTGCCATATTTGAAGACCAACTGACATGGTGGCCATATTTGATGACCAGTTGGCATGGTGGCCATATCTGATGACCAAATGACCTTATGCGAGATGATTGATAGCTCCGCCTACCAAATCACGTGACATGACCACTTGTTAACTTCTGACAAACACGTAGTATTTGGCCAAAAAAAATGTTTCAGTTTAAGTGATATGTTTATTAAAACTGATTTGTATTATTCTTAAAAATGTAAAATTACAAAGTTGTATAAATTATAATGCAGTAGACAATAGTTATATTTGTAGTTCAAGTTGGTATAGTAATAACCTGAGTGTTTTTATTTCAGTAAATAATAAAACTCAATTTTAAAGCTGCTCAAGAACTTATTCATGTAAAAGGAAACTCACTCCAAAAGCTGTTAATGTATTTCGTATATAATGTTATTCTTATTAATTTTATCTGACTTATGTGTGTGCTGTCTTGGAAGTAAATGAATTAAAAACTAATAAAAAATCCTAAATAATTACTGTTTAGAAGTATACTGTTGTGCATAATAATTTAAAGTGCTACTGTGTTCGTCAGATGGAATTTTGATCAATGATGTTTGTTGATAGAAACATGTAAATGTATGCTTAATATATTGGATGATAATTATCATTGTTTTTGTATTTCTTTATTATTACATTTTTGTATCAAAACCCCTCCTGCAGCCCAGTGAGAATGTAAAGAGTCACTCATGTGTCTGAAAGATCGAGAGGATAAATCATTATTTTTGGGACAAGTCAACATTAAAGTGTACATTTTCAAACTTTAAAATAATGCAGTCTGGGGTTCAGTGCTTCCTATACAAGAAAAAAAATATACAACAAAGCCTGAAAGTTACGGGGTTCTCCATCCATATTCCAGAAATGATTATCTTCACATATATTTTTCTATTTCAATTTCTGGGTTTTTTTCTTCAAGCCATCTACGGGACATGCTTTTCTACATACTTTTATGCAAACAAACATGTTGCAATTGCCATCAATTGTTTCCATATTCAGCAGATCGTACACGTAACCACAAAAACATCCTCATCCATTGAAGTTTTATCTATGTTTTGAGAAAAGAATAACAATAATTCCTCCATTTAGACGATCTGGATATCAACTGTCAGAATTACAAGACTCCCACTGACTTCTTTTCACCGTTATCGATCAAAAAATTAACAAATCATTGCAAGATTTTTAAATTCTTATCTCAATCAATTCATTATTGCCACAAGCAGCTTGTCAGAGAAAATGGTAAACGGAAGCAATCCCTGGAGGTGTGTCTAATTTAAGCTTGTTGATTGGTTAATTGATCAGCATGTTGGACAAGTGGCGATAGGTCAATTTGGCATGGTGGCCATATTTGATGACCAATTGGAACGGTAGCTATATTTAATGACCAATTGGCATGGTGGTCATATTTGATGACCAGTTGCCATGGTGGCTATATTTGATGATATTTCGGCATGGTAGCCATATTTGATGAACAATCAGCATCAGTGAAACAAATCAAGAAGAGCATCAAGCCAGAACGCTTTCTTTTTCTTCAGATTTGGTCAAATTTTGTTCAGTGGTTCTTGATTAGAAGTTGTTTAAAGTTTCTTTCATTTTTGGTAATGGTAGTCATATCTGATGGCAGATTGGCATCATTTGAACAAATATTAAATTCTTCATGCCAGGAAGCTTTTTGTCTCATTTGGTCAAATTCTATGGCACGGTTCTTGATAGGATGTAAATAATAATTGCAAATGGATGACACAAAATGCACAAAGGTTCATACCATAAGTTCCCTTGGCCTTGAAACCAGGGGAGCTAAAATTATATGAATCCATAACCACCTGATTGTTTGATGAAAATAGGCAAATATTAAAAGAATTACATACCTTATGTTTACATTTCAACACAACCCCATAGGCACCTGTGAAAATAATAGGAAAAGACATTGTCAGATAGAGTTTTTGAATTTTGTATGAGGAACAAGAGAAAATAAGATATTGTGTATACTTATAACAACAGTCCAACTGCAAACTACACAGACCCAGATCTGCCATACCATAATAAGCCAGCAGATCTGGGTCTGTACAGTTTGTTAGGAGTAATCAGTAAAATAAGCAAGAAGACATTGATCTCCAGGTGCATTATGTCTCAGGATTTGTTGCCTGCAGTTGACTTGACTTATAAGAGACTATAAATAGTAGGTGTCTTCATTAAAGTCACCTTTGTGGGGAAAAAAATGTGCTACCTCTCTCAAAATTTCACTGGCTAAATTTATTTAAAATGTCTTCAAGCAACTCTCATATGCAAATAAAGGCACTTGTCTGTGTATGTATGTGGATGACTTACTGGACACAATGGCACACAGAACAAGTTCAACATTCCATACAATAACAACGACAGAGTGCAAAAGCTCGATTTATTAATATATAAATAAATGATGCATGAAATTGTAGAAAAGTTGAGACTGTAATTAATCTGCGTTGACTATTCACAGCATTCCTTGCAATGTGAGAATCAACTGCACCACAAACATGTAAACAACATCGACCAAATTTTATAACTATCCATAGCCAACAATCAAAATTAAACCAGTTTAATACACATCTCTAAATTCCATAAACTCATAATTTCTATATTACACATGAAGATCATGCTGCCACAAGAGTTACATGTACCAAACAGTGTGATATGTTCATAGAAATTTGTTCCAAAATGCTGGCTTTAAAGTTTGGCTAGTTAAATTTTTGTGCTTATACAGATGTCATATGTACAAGAATATATATATATATATATATATATATATATATATATATATATATATATATATATAAATTCAATTTTGTTTAATTATCGCTAGCTAATTTATTTCAGTCTTACATTTGTGGCTCATGAGAATAAATTATAATGTGGTTTCACAGCACTAAATATTCTATTTTTGTGCTTTAATGTTCTAGCAAGACACTGATTTAATGGAACATACCTCACTATAAGGTTCCCTCACATATAACACAGGACACTTTTACAGATCCCATGAATAACAGCATAAAAAGTCAGCATTGTGATTCGACCTGGTGTCGTTGTGACATTTAGAAATAACGTTTAACTCGATAATATACATGCAACTATGAAAAGCATACACCTGTGTAAGTCGGCTCATTATGCAAGGTTGCTTCCATGTCAACACTGTTCATACTGTTTGTTATACACAGATAATTATTTTATTTTGACCGATCACAAATGACATTACTTTAAAAGGTCATTTCTGATTGGTTAATTTGTGAAAAATTAATCTCAAACTCAAACAAGGAGTTTTTTAAATTTTCAAACCTGATACCTTGGCATGTTTACATCTGGTTAACAGTGACACACTTTCTATCTGTGTTTAAATTAACATATTACAATTGATTTGACATGCATGCTTGGTAATGTCTTGTATTTTTTTAATTCAAATGTATATAGCCACAAAAAGTTGCCAGGTTTACAATCTACTGGACTATAGTTTACTTACAAGCTTATCTGACCATTGTGAACCAACTGTTTAAAGCAAAAGTCAGGTTCTTTAGGTTTCATTCAATATATGCCAATGCATGAGATACCATGCTAATCCACAGCTGTTTTAACAAAAGCTGCTGACTGCTTAAAAAAAACCCAAAAGAATAAAGCCTTAGTACACCAAAGATTCCTCACAAACTACACTAATTAAATGGATTTACCTTCAACTGAGTTTATTTAGAATGTCTGAATAGTAGTTTGACTGAACTGTAATGTATATTACCACATCCTGCCAGTTTGAACACAACCTGGCTCTTAACATCATTAACTTAGTAAGATTATATGCTGTTCTTACTTGTTCTTCAAGTGCAGTGATTTCTTTTTTGTTTCAATAAATTTTGGTACACTAGTTTATGTTAATATTCAATCTAATACCAATGCAGTTCTTTTGCATGTAAACAAAAGTTAAAAGCCTTGTTGAAAACAAATATAATAGGAATAATATTCAATGCTTTCAAAAATGCTAATAGAAGCTCCATGTAAACAAGGACATATTAATGGTTTTAATTGTGACCATGCTTTTCTATCAGTACTAAGTGTTGTTTTAACTGTTCTTCAAAAGTTGTTGTGGAATATAATGGAACTCAACTGTTGAAGATGGCATGGGAAACAAATGCATTGGCAAATGTGTAGATTTGATCCCATATTTGAGATTTCATACATGAACTCTCAAGACAACTCAGCTATGTGTGCACTTGCTTGAGTAGTCAAATATTCGGTGCTGTAAATATGGCAACAGGTTCTGCACAGATAGTGTGCACTGAATACTTGTTACATATTTTGAACACAAACAGCAACTGGCAGTGAGTGCTTCAGATCTGCAAATGGCACTAGTCACTATAATTTGCTACATTAGGCCTTAAACAGAGGAAGGACACAGAGTCTTGGGAAACCAAAGTTTGAAGAAAATGGGAAATCAGTGGTGATAATTTAAGGTCTCGGCAAAATAAAGTTGCATAATAAATCTGGTTGAAATCAAACATACATTCATAAAGTTATGCTTTGAAAAGCAAAGATAAGGGTAAAGGCAATCAAGACCATAATTCTAATGATAATAAGGAATATTGAAAATTAAACTCATTCTATGTCTCATCAATATTGAGCTGCATGCCAAATTTGGTTAAAATTCACCAATCCTTGCTTAAATAAGTTCTGAAGAAGCTAAGATCAAAAGAATGGACAATATGGGGCCATAACATATGTCAATCACGAGAAATCAAACTAATTCAACTAGTGTTATCTATTTCCTTAAATATCTCTCTGGTCTGCAGAACCAGCAACTTCAGAAAGTTCCTGGACCTCCAGAGCATTTGCTGGTCTGTAAATTTTGCTTTTCATTGCTCTAAACCAAGACTGGTTACTTCAATGTTTTGGTCAATCAGACCAGAAAATTACTGGCACTGTAGCAGTGGACAGGCACTAATTTTGGATGTGATCTTATAAATACAAAGGCACATGCTAATCTGGTTGAAATCAAACAATCCTTGGTAAAGTAATGCAACAGAAACTAAATATAACACCAAACAGTTCTGAAGGCCTCAGACATGGCATCATTTTCTGACTGAAGAAATACCCAAACTTTGCCTATATCTTTCTCTGTTGTTATTTACAGTGGGGTCAAGAATGCATGAGATGATCTTGTTATGAAAAGGGGATGATTCTAATGCAGATCCACAATTTTATACAATCCAGGTTGCATATTAAGTTTTGACTTACAATGCATATATATGTGGCTGCCTATTTTCTTCTAGCTCGGATGAATGTGTTCACCAAAATTGTCACAGTGAGTGATTTTGTGGGAAATTGCTCCATTCACAGTTCACAACTCTTCATAAAAGTTTTATTTGAGATCTAATTGTTACCACCTTATAAATGAAATCTTTACAATTTTGTTCAGTACATGTTTTTTATTAGTTGAAAATCATTTAGGGATTTTCTTTGTGTTGAAGGGAGGGTTTGTGTGACCCTAAAGAGGATAATTATACAAAGATTAGCTTTGTCAGGCCAATCTTTTTACTGATTTGGTTTCTTTATTCTCTGAAAAGTTTGAAATGTATAGCATGTTGATTGATGGTTTTGAGTTTATTTTGGTAACAGGTAGCTTTAAGGTTGAAAGGGTACAACCTCTACTCTGGCTGAAGTTGAAAACTGTTTAGTGCTACCTTAATAAGAATCTAAATACTGTTCAGGCAGTCCTACAATGTAAAATGTATCACATGTTATTTATGTTTTAGTGCTATCACCCCCAAAAACAAAAATATCGTGATGTGTCTTACGTTGTAGGACTAACTGTTCAAGTTAATATCTTCGGATTTTAACTTCACACATGAAGTTGACTGATAACACTCTTATTCCTAAAATAAAAAGTTTCCAATGAGAAAAAAAAATTAATAAAAAATTTAAACTTTGTGAAACAGTGTTCCAACCTTCTATCCCACATCTGGATCCACAAATACAGTAATGGAATTTTCAGTATGAGCACTACATTTCTTTCACCCAAGTAAAACATACACTCCATAACCCTTTCCTGTGCATCGGTCTGGAGGTTTAACATTCTGATTTGCACAGGATTTATCCATTAATTCAGTAATTTGGCATCCTTGTTTAGTTTACTTCTTGTACAATAATAATTTTCTTTATAGTGGGAAATTTGTTGTAGACACTGAATGGGTACTGGGTATACTTTATTTCAGCATGCAGGGGATGAGATGATTGGTTGGCAACCAAATCAATCCTAGAATGTCTGAAAATCATGACAAAAGTACATACTTTTGGTATTCATTTATATTTAGCTTTATACTTTCTTGCCAAATCAGCCATGCTTTGAATGTTTTTAATTTATGATTGATTGAGAAAAGTGATATTTTCTAATGATTTGGCTTAGATTGTCCAAGTTCCACTAAATATAGTCACAAAATGTGTTTTGTTTTCAGTGAAGTGTTAAGATTGGAAACTTAACATCAATAAAGTTTTGGCTGTATATTGTGTACATATATTTTTCTAGGATGTACTCACATGGTCTTAAACATTTAAAATATAAAAAAGTATTTTGGTCTAACATTTAGTTTGCTGGATTTATACCAAATAGTTTGGTATGGTAACAAAACAAAGATGAAGTGATAATATTATGATGAGATGATTTCTAAACTTTGTATTACAATGCAACCATCAGAAACTAACTTAAAGGGCAGTACCATTGAAGGCTGTTAAGTGCAAAAACATCATGATCTTCACTATTTTAAACTTAGAAAATATTTTATTTTTTATGTTGAAATAAGAAATTTTGTATTCAGTAGATTTTGTTGTTGCCTTTTTATCTTTTGGGGTTTTTTTGCATTTTTTTGTGCAAACCTTTTGTACTAGCTGGGCTGGAGACTCCGTTTTTAGATGACAATGCACACGAGCAGCTGCATATTTTCTCATAGCTCTATTTTTATGTATTTACCAAAATATTCAAAGTAAGTGATTTTGAGTGAATCAGCTTGTCCATGGTCCATGTTATAGATTTTTATTTTAACTGATGGCAGCTTCAAAGTTGAGAGGGTACATCCATAAGACAAGATGCACTGAGCTAGAGTTTCAAGCTCACACATTGACAAAATGCACAATTTTGGTGAAAACAATGATCTGATATTTCAGGTTCTTGCACCCTTGTGCAATTGCTAAATTTTCCAACAATATACAGAAAATCATTACCAGAACTCTTTAAAATATCTAAACTCTGCAAAATCACATGCATAATTCTGAAAGTAAATCAAAGCATGATTTGGCATTAATTCCTTTACCATGTGATATGCTGTTCAGCATGTGGCCAAATTCTGAGTGCCATACATGTACCTACTGATAACACTATGCACCAGGGCACATGGAGAAGCAGGATATTTTATTTACACACATCTATTTCATTCACACAAATATAATAATATTTCCCCAATAAAATTTTCATTTGAGCTCTTGAAGTAAAGTCTATAATTTCCTACTTGGAAGACATGCCCTGAAGTATTTTTTTGGGATAGCCAATTACAAAGATTTGTTTCACATATTGGCCAGACTATCCTCTAAATAAAATGGTTGTTCCAAATACCTCTTTTTCAATCCTGGTGAGGCTGATTGTTCACGAACCTTTCATGGTCCAAAAATACAAACTCCAACATATCCGTAAGTCAGAATTCAGTTAAAAACAAAAGAAACAATTCAGCTGTACATGTAGTTGTTTTATTGATTAAAAACAATATAAAAAATTACAACTGAATCTGATATAAAAATAATGTAGTTCATTCTTATTCCAGAATTCCTCAACTGCAATAAAGGTAATAATAACAAATCATAAAAAAGGCCAATATAATTAGGATTTTGCAAGCTGATTGTTTTTCTTCACTTGCCAAGAAATGCAAGTAGTAAAAACAAATTAAATTCAAGTCTGACATGCAATAGCTAGAAACTGTTGGGTATTATCAAAGTCAGGATGGCATAAAATCAGGGGCCATAACTCCTTATAATGTAATACTGGATATCAGAATTTGTAAAGGTTTCATTAATATACCGGTAAATCAAAATACCAAATTTGTCTGAAATCCAAGAAAACTTGGTAAACAAATGCTGTGGAAACTTAAAAAGGAATAGACAATCAGGAGCAATAACTTTTGCAAGTGATGCTATGGAACAATGAAAATTACCACTATTTAAAGTGTCATCAATATAGAGCAGAATATCAAATTTGGTTGAAATCCAAAAATCTTGGTAAATTTAAGCTACAGAGATTAAGGTTAGGACATCAAGCAATCAGGGGTCATTAAGTCCTCTAATTAATTACAAAAATGGCTAAAAATCACATTCCTTGAATTTTCATTGATAGAAAGCTGCATTCCAAATTTGGTTAAAATAAAAATAAAAACTACCAGTGAAGTAATCTTGCAGAAACCATATTTTATGGATGGCATACCAACCAAGCAATATGATTACCATTTGGATTCCACTGACTTCATTAAGCAATACCTTAATAAATTACTGTATAATAAATATCAAGAAATTGTATCTTGTATATGTGCATGTACCTCAACCATAAAAAAAAAAGTTTCTCAAAGAGGCTGGTGAAATGCACAAAAATGCAAAATGCAAGACCTAAGGTAAAAACCCATTTATAAAAGTCCTCATTGTATGGAGTGAGCAATGTGAAAAATGATGCACAAAGTAATACACAGAAACTACATTAATTAAATTCATTAGAGGATCTGATGTAAAATGCTAAAACTCACTTTCAAGAGTAAAAAACAAAATGCTGGCAATTCTTCCCAAAACAACCAACACTCATAAATGTAATAATGTATGTATCTCTCATCACATGTCCTTTCTTCAAACTCTACAAGTACATCAAAGGTTGTTGTTGTTGTTATAGGGTTTAACGCCATTTTTCAGCACATGATAGGCTATACATGGCGGCCAGTATAAATGGTGGAGGAAGAACCCGGGAAAACCCCGGAAAGAACCACTGACCCACGAGAAGCTACTGGCAAGCTTTCTCACATACCCACATTTGCCGATCCCTAGACTCGAACACACGCAGACAGATGTGAGATGGCAGCGATCTGTAACGGTGAGTGCTTTAGACCACTCAGCCACTTGGGGCCCCTACATCAAAGGTATAGATGTGTGTGTGTGTGTGTGTGTGTGTGTGTGTGTGTGTGTGTGTGTGTGTGTGTCGACTGATCGATCACAAGAGACAGAACAAAGGAGAGAGGATGTACTCACCTTCACCTACAACGCCTAGAATTTCGTACTTATTCATTACATCACACTGCAAATATAGTTTTACTGGTCTGCAACTGTTTTATAGATGATAGCTCTGTGTATGTCCTTCATGTACTCAAAGCACTCTACAAAATAAAAGGTGAAAATCTACTCAGTTAAGACTCAATACACTAACTTCTGGCAGTGCAACTTCAATGGACCACTGACAAATCCAAGTAACTGTTTGCTGTGAATAATTATTGAAATGCACCAGACTAAAAGTGTTTTACAATTAGGCAAAATGAAAATGTATGTTCCAGGTTGGCTGACTATCCCTGTTTTTCACTGCCAACTCTAGCACTTTTTTCCTCCTGAGGTAAAAAACCCCCAAATATTTCAACCAAAAAAAAATGAAATTTAACAAAGAAATCCCAAAATTGATTTGCGCATCATTATATATACTGATCAAATCCCCAAATTGATTCATGCATCATTATATATACTAATCAATATATATATATATATATATATATATATATACAAAAAACTTATTTAAAAATCCCTAATTGACTTGTGTATCTATTTGAGTTAATTTGCCCAGTACCTGAAGTACTTGGTATGTTATATATACAAATCATTTATAATATATATAATGTAAAAAAAACAATTAACTACCTACCCTAATTTTATAAACAGTGCAATGGGAAACACACATGGGGGGGGGGGGTGCCTTAAGCATGGGCCAAGTATAACACCTACATAATATGTTGTATTGTTTGTAATGTTTTTTATATAATTTTATTGGTTATTTTTCCTGGTGTACAAATAATTACAGGTTAAAAAAATCATCTTAGGTACCAAAGAACTGCCAAAAATTTTAATTAAAAATTGTTTTTCACCAAATATTTGAAGAAAAAAATTGACTATTCATTTAATTGCCAAGATATTTCTACCATATATACAAAAGTCCTGTGTCAATTATTGTAATATGCTTCAAAACTGAAAAATACATTTTGTTTAAAAGAATAGTTATTCTATTAACTTGACTGAGCATTCATTTTTCCAAGAGACTGAAAAATGTCCTCCATCAAAATGAACAAAAATCTATTGGAGTGATGCAAGTAAAAGTGAAAATCTCTTATACTTGAACAGCACAAAATTACATAATGCTTGCTCCTATAACGTTTTAAAAAAAAATATACTTGTATGTATATATGATGCTGATGAGGTGGTTGCCCCAATTATCTTTTTTATAGCACAAATGAACTTATATATCACAATTATATTTTCAATATGACTAAGTTAATTTTTAAAACGTGCTCACTGAACAGCTTTATATGTGGGATATCCAAGTATTCTATGCCCGAGTGATGCTTAAAAAAGACTGACAGTGAATATGAAAATAAATGTAAAACAAGAAAGCTTGACAACTCCATTAATACCACTACATCCATAATTCATGAAGCATAGACTATCCAAAAAGCCTTTGACACAGTTCATAACTGTAACTGAAATGGCCTACAGATAAACTTGCTTAGCTGTAACGTTTTGATGTGAAAACACTGTGTCCCTTGCCTTATAAATTGACTCATTCTGAACATATGATGCACAGAAAAACTCATTTCAAGCTGATTTCAGCTGTTAACATTGTGTTGTCTGGATTTCAGGAAATTGCAATACAAGCTGTGAATTATTACATCCCATTAAAGCTAGCCCAAGAAACAACCAATCCACCAAAGTACTCTCAGATATGGAGGTCACAAAACTGTCCTGGAAGTCAATACACTGTCCAGGAATCCACATACGGTCCATGTTGAAAACTCTGGCTTACAAGGACAAGATTTAATTTATTAAAATCGTACATCTGTTTTGGCTGGAGCCTTTAAAATTAGTGAAAGTGTGTCCTACTCATATCAAATAACCTCCACTGTCCACAAAGTTTCTTCCCCCATCCATCATTCGTAACAGAACAGCCTCCCTGACAACTTTGTATGCCAGCCCATATTGGAATCTTTCCAAAAGATTCTGGTCTCCAACAGAAACACTACTACTATTAATCATAATTTAAAAAAAAACAATAACTCAATTTAAAAATGATGACACAATTATCTATGTATGAATCCTGTATGTACTAATAGTATATGCCTTGTATATACTTTATAGCAGTTGCAGATAAATTATCTAGTTATTAATAGCTTTGCTGTCCAAACACACAAATGTTAATTTGTACAAATTGTACATCATATGTAATTGTATAGTAGAAGGCATCATGGAAGATTAGTCAGTTGACAAAATGAGCCTCTTCTTCTTAATAATAATAATAATAATAATAATAATAATAATAATAATAATAATTCACAAAACAAAAAGAGTCCTGTCCTTGTTTAATATATCTTTCTAAAATATTGTTTTTATCATTACACATGTGCACACCTTGCTATTGCAGGGGAACATAAAAATGAAGAATGATGATGATGATATTTATATAATAGAAGCTTAGTAACTTGAATGACAAAATTTTGCTTCAATAATCAGAAGTAGCTTTTGACACAATTATCAATCTCCAAAGTCGGAATTGAACTCTCAGTCTCACACTTTAAAGTTTAATAAATCCAAGGCAGAGAGTATTGCATTTACTTGCTTATAAGAAAAGTCCAACTGCAAACTGCATAGAACCAGATCTGCCATCGCATAATGCGAAAGAAGACCTGGGTCTGTGCAGTTTGTCAGGAATAATCAGTAGAACAAACAGCATAGACCCTCATGTGCAGGTGCACTATGTTACGGAAGATCAGGAGCTTTGTTGTTTGACATTTGCCTCAAATTATAAATGAGTACATATGGCATGTAATGTCCAGCAAGCATAAACAAATCTGACAACAATTTTTCCTGCCCTATTATCTTTTGTACAATAAGGCGCTATCTGCTCTGTGAGTACACAAAGATGCCTGAAGGGACTGTAATAGACCAGTTTCACAATACCTGAAAATAACGCTCTCGGATTATCTCACAAAATCTCTCAATTCCAAAATGAGGCACTCAGTCTGCTGGGAGATTAACAATCAAAATGTCAGGAAGTGAGAAGTAGCAGGGTAAAGGAAGCATTGCAGTTAAATAATTGGTGTAAGTGTTATGTTTGTGCCACACATTTCATAATCTATTATGGCTCTTCAAAAACGCTCAGTGGACACGAGATTTTTTTATAAAAATGATCAGAAATGAATTTCCATTTCCATCAGATTTATAACTAATTATAACTATTTACCGGTGGTATAGAAAACAAAAACAGTGAGGAAAGGAACAAATTTTGAAAAAATAAATTGCAGTTGCATTTTTCACTGAAAAAGCTATGTCACTGAGATTAAACTTTCAAGAAACAGACTTTATCTGTTAACTTGAAAAGCGATTGCATCCATGAAAAAATAAATACCAAAACTATAAATGTTATTTTAAATTAAAATACATAAACTATAGAATAATATTATTTAAAATATAATAACCAAACTATAGAATAATATTATTTAAAATATAATAACCAAACTATAGAATAATATTTTTTAAAATATAATAACCAAACTATGGAATAATATTATTTAAAATAAAATATGAAAACAATAAAATATAATGTTATTTAAAATTAAGATACCTAAACAATAGATAAATCTTATTTTTTTAAAATTAAAATAAAAAACCTATTGAATAACATTATTTTAATTATAATGCCAATCTTCAAAATAATGTTATTTTAATTAAAATACCAAAACTAAAGAATAATGTTATTTCAAATTATAATACTAAACTATAGAATATTATTTTAAATTAAGATACCAATACAATAGAATAATGTTATTTTAAATAAAATTGTTTAGATAACTGTTGGACTTAGATCCAGGATTCTGAAAATGGGTTTATTTAGACATTTTCAGGGTTTGAAACTAACAATAATCTGTTAGTCAGAGACTAGTAGATTTCACTACAGACTAAAATCTGTACATTGATATTAGTCTAATGGGACTAAGGAAAATTTTATTTTAAATTTAAATTCAACAGAAAGGGTGGGGACCGCTGTTGCCTTCTGACTCTGTCAGGATAATGATTATTTTCCACTGAATAATATAGTTACAGTTAATTTAAACTACAGTTTATTTAAACTACATACTTTGATAGCTAAATTGTATATACCTCCAAATATGATTTGACAAATATTATTAAAACTTAAAAAGAACTTATTTAAATTGGTTTAGTTCAAAATAAGATAAAATACATTCTTAAACAAATTTTTAGTACAAACCAATTTCTAAGAGAAATTTTTCATTTGCTTGGCTGTGTGTTTATTTATTTTTTTAAATATTGGGAATAATTATTATTATTATTATTAATATTGTTATTATTATTATTATTATTAATATTATATTCTGAATTCTCATATTTGTTTATCAGCACTATAAGTATATGTATGTGATGTGATGATATTCAGACTTTCCAACACTGACCTCCACTTCCAAGTCAATATAAAGAATATTCACCCAGTAGTGATAACCTCATTTTGACTTTTAGCGCTCTGTATCAGGAATGGCATCCAAAACACATACTGTGAAAGGGGTCCATTATGACACCAGCTGTCTTTATAAAGTGTGAATTCATTTATTTTCACAGGTATTGATTTTTGTGATCTTGAAGAAAAAACAATTTCTGTTGAAACTTAAATCTGTGGATTTGGCAAGAAGTCAGTTTCCACAAAAAAAATTATCACTGTTCGTTAGGTTTTTAAATTAGTGTTTGTGGCAACTGTAAAACCCATTAAAATTGGTACCCCATGGAAAGCAATGACTTCACAGTATGAAAAGGACAAACATTTCCTCAAATCTGCACTCGTTTTTGTCCAAAATCAAGCTATCTTTGCAAAAAAAAACCCCACCTTAGTTTCAAGGGTAGATCTTTTGCAAATAAAGTCTAAGATTGCCAATCTGTCATTTGCACATTCTGTGTAACAATGACAAATCTGAAATCTTCAAAAAAAACCCCCAAACAAACCATAAACAATTTTCTAATCTGTCAGGATGTTGTATCACTTTTGAATCACCCATAATGCAGTTTACTTATTCACCCATTTTACTTTTGGTAAACTACAATATGCAGGTGAGACCAAAAAGGAATTTCTGGTTAGAAATAATGAAAACTTCAGGTAAAATCAAAGAGGCATATCCCCGTAGCTAAACACTACAACCTACCAAATCATAATATAAACTCTGTTCAATGTCAGATAATAGAAATTATTTTGTCTAACCCAGATTTATCTTGTAGCATTAGTAAACAATTAACAGCTGCATTATTAAACATAAATATAGACAATATTTTAGATACATAAACTATATCCTCTGCATCCAATAGGGATCAATGTTCATTTTTAACTTAATACATAAACTCCACACTCTACATCCAGTAAAGATCAATGCTCAGTTTTAATTAGAAGCTTCCAGACATTTTAACTAATCAGTGTACAGTCAGTGAATCTAAAATAAACTTGAGAAGTCATCCTGATTTCATTAAATTCACTTCTAATGAACTTTCAGCAGTAATTTCATACAGTGTTCACCTCATGTCGGCAAAACATAGTCCAGGTCCATTTATAAGCCCATCAGGACTGAACAGCAGAAAAAACCTCAGAAAAAATTTGAATAATTTTGACTACACAAGATGCAAAAAAATCCGACTGGCTCAATCAGAACTCTAAGATTCATCCCAAGTAATAACACCAAAATACAGATACAAAAAACACCACTTTGCAGAATGTCTCAGCAAGTTCATTATACAATTTGCCACCTCGGAATGTGGATCTATCAACTGCACAAATACCAAATGGAACATACAAACACAGATCAAAGTAACTTGCAAACATATTCAGCACAATTCATTACTGTGCAAAGTAAAGGACCCTATCACACAGACATGACACAATTTACTGAAATGTTACAAGTAGGTTACAATGAGCCACTATGCCTGGAAAAAGTCTCTCTTCTCAGGCAGGACATAAATAAAAGTTCATTATTGTATAGATACTGCTTACTGGAAACCACACTAACCACATGAAACTGCAACAAGGTCATCAAAGCCTGTCAATAAAACATTGAACAAGATGTAGCCATTTTCCACACAAAATGCATACACACTGCTGATAAATTATTACTGACCATTTAATCTGTGTGATATTTAACTACCCATAAGCAATGATGGCAAACAAATAATGTACTGTGACTTTATAATAATGCCAAAAATGGGTGTAGTCCAAGGTGACATTATGATGACCTAAAATGTCAAAAATGTACCCAACATGTACATTTTATCTACTATACCTAATATTACAAATTTCTGGTGTTTGATTGCTTTTAACATTCCATGCACATGAATTCAAATATTTGGACAAATGTACACTGACTAATAAGGGACCCATGTTATAAGTGAGGCAGGTTTTTACTGAAGGGTGTTCTAACAAATCTGTGTCCTAATAATGCATTTAACCACAAAAGAAGCATATAACTGATGTGAAATTACACAATTATTGATTCTCAGTAAAATAAATCTTCTATGAGTAGCAATAATATGGCAAAATTAAACAATTTAATGGTATTCATGACCACAACCCGTTATAAGAGGATCAGCGATATACAGAGAGGCTTTACAGTGAGGGACCACTTTACTTCTGCAACCGTAACATTTTATTACCCTCGTCAAACACCAAATTTTGCAGCAATTAAAATTTAACAAATAAAACTGTCTAGAATTTCAAATCCAATGTGACACTGATTTTCCTAACACGATGTACATATTTGGCCTAACAAATTCATTTTCCAAGTTATGCACATAATTGTTAAAACTCCATTAAAATGAGGAAAAAAAGCTTATTCTCAAATATTTGAGAATGTTGATGTTTTCCTGTCCAAAGTATTCAAACATTTCACTTTTGATAACAAAACTACTGTTACTCTCTTAAAATCCTCACAAATAAGATTGTTACCATCTAATAATTACATTATTTTACCTGGTTTAGTTACTTAAAAAAATGTACTTTGAGAACAGTATGCTATGAAATATTTCATGAACTCCTATTAACAATATTTGATTTTAAATGATGTAATTATTCCCACTCAATATTTGACTTCTGAAAATTGTACCACAAAATCTTTGGATCTATTTTAAAAAAAAATAAAATGGAAGCCCAGTTGGCTTTTAGGAAAAGAAAACTTATAGACTAGAGTATATACCCACTTATAAGTTGAGTCAAACTTCACACAATAAAGATCCTGATCTGCCATAGCATAATGCACCTGCAGATCAGGGTCTCTGTTGTTTGTTCTACTAATTACTCCTAACAAACTGCAAAGATCCACAGCATGCAACGACAGATCTGGGTCTGTGCAGTTTGCAATTGGATTTGTCTTAAAAGCAAGTATGGATAGTAGCTTAAATTCTATAAAACCAAAGAAATTTGAATATGAAACAGTTACAATGCAGCTTTACATCTATTCTTGTAACTTGTTATGTATCATTCATAGTTATTTTCCTCTGTAATATATATGTTCTATGATGGCCTGTTATGAAAAAATTTAGAGTAATCCATGATATAATAAAGTTATCTACTGGGCTAATTGACTTCACTTTATGGTGACCACAATCTAGCATTCTGAAAGCCCCTGGGCCCTGAGCACATTGCCAAAGCTATCTTTGTCACCATTAGAAAAGTGATTCTAAGTTTTACAGCTCCGATGACTATCTTACTGACCAAAGTTATTTTGTACTGCAAACAAATTTAGTATACATGCAGGTTTCTTACTTAAAAATGTCTTTCTGCATTTGCCAATCACTGCATTTGTCAATAGTGAGTTAAAAAGCAAAGTACAATCTTAAAATTTTACTATAGAAAAAACCTCAGTAAAAAAAATCTTCAAATGTTTACTCTATGTGAACTTTTGCACATTGTTGGTGGTCCCTTGAAGTAGCTTATACTCAAGTTCAATGTGAATTATCGACAAAAGTCTAGTATTAGAGGAAAATAAATTTGCAAAACTCTCCACTACCAGTGTTGACTGGTAAGATTAGAAGCAAACTCTAGAAGAATCAATATCATAAATTATAAAACATGTAATCAGCTGTGTTCCCTTGGAGCGCAAATCTATCAACATTCTTCTTCCTACCAAAGTGACCTGAACCCAAGACCTATTCACTGTTTCCAATTAAATGTCTTACCATGTAACAGACAAAAATGAGCCAGCAGAATGATTCACCTTATGTCTTGTTATCTAAGTTCTCTTTCTATTCAAAGAGGTCACCATGATTTATATGTGACATTAACTAGATACCTTATGGTCCTTTTGGCAAGGAACTGCACTACCTGATGAGAATAAACCAGCTTCATGACAGATTGTCATTATTGAATTCTGTCGATCGTTAATATTTAATTATTTGATTAAGAAACTGATATGACATGCAGACATGTCTTTTTTGATAGTCTATGACACGCAGACATGTCATTATTTGATAGCCTGTTTCTTGATGATATGCAAGTTCAACTGGCAGCCACAAAATTTCCCCAATGGTACTTACTATATCCAGTGGGTCTTTTTAAAGAAACTGCAGTCTTCTTGAGGCCATGGATTCAAGATGTGGTTTGGGTTTGGGAGCTAGATTACATTAGCTTGACAGTGCTGTGTGTTTTAAACTGTCCCCTGTTTTACAAGAAGTGTTCAGACACAACCTACCAATGATATTTGTTTGTTACCTAACTCTGAATGTCATTAAAAACTGATAACCCAATTTAAATTACAGAAATGTGTACTCAGTACTAATGAGTGTGACAAATTTACTTTTTCCATGAATGGGAGCAGAAAAACAAACTGGATATCGGTATTATTAATCACAGATTCTAATTTCCCCACATATTTCTGGCAATAAATTAAACTGAATTTCCCATACCATCTTTCGAAAAATTTAGATATTCAAGAGTGCTCATTCCACTTGCTCCACAATATCAGAGCTCTGTATAAAAAGACATTTACATTTGTACATACAATGTAAAGTCTATACTTAAGCACCACCGTTTAAGAACAAAGATTTTCTGAAATGGTTTGCAAGCTGACACAAATGATACATGATTGCCTTGGTATTAACGAACAGGACATTACTGCCAGCACAGTCTGCTTGATACAAATACATAACTCCTTGATTATTTTGATTCTTGTTTTATTAGTCTTGTTTCTAAGTGGCACACATTTACTATAAGTATCGAATATAAGACGTTGGTTGAATCTAACACGTCCAAAATTATTAAAAGAGCTCAACAGGGCAAATGAATCAATATTGAGTGAATGGAAAATCCAAAATTACGCCACAACCAAATTTGCTGTAACCAAGTGTGTTCAGTTTATCAGTGATCTACTGCCCAATATTCCAGTGAGGTACAATGCTTTGATCTTAAGAAACAGCTTTTATCTGAGTAAGAACCTGTAATAAAATAGTGATAAAATGTGCTTTGGTTAATTCATATTTGCAAATTATTTGTCTGCTATCAAAGCTTCAGAACAGCCTTTACTATGTAACAATGCTTCAGCCTTATTGCCTCTCAACAAATACAATTTTCTGTATCATATTATATTATTTCACAAGAGAATTAGTGAGAAATAATCTCACACAAAGTATCGGTAAATGTATGACATTACAATATCGTAATTATGGTAAAACTAGTGAAGCATCTATACATATGGGGAAACTTAACTATATCTATACAGGCATAAATGCAAACAGTACCAAAATTAAAAACTTGAGATAGTAAATATACATGTACACATATTATAAAATTAAGTTACAAACTTTCAGCAATGTTAGTGATACTAGTGCCAAAGCAAATTCCTGTGAATATGTCAGTTTAAGAAAACTAACAATTTGGCCCCACAGACAAAAAGCATTTTCTATACAATATACATGTATAGAAAAGAAACAGAGCTACCTTGATGGTGTGAAGGTACTGAACTCTTAGTTTCACATCTATGTCTATATTATTCTATATACTGTACTGAACTTTCAGTTTTGTACAGTAGTCTGGTCCTAACTCCCTTTTTCAAAATTCTACTGTGAGACCTGTAGAAACTTTGTTTTTTTCAGCAATGCTAAATTTGTCTCTGTTTATCATACAGATCTGCATGCTACAAATCATATAATAAACAGAGTAATGTATTAAACCTGCATTTAATAACATGAAATTTCCAAAATTTCATCAAAAATGCATGCCTCTGCAAGATCCTCTATTTATTCCGGACTTTCCTTCATACATTTCTAATCAAAATATGTGTATAAAAATCGTATTACAGAGCACTCAAACCAAGAAGAAAATATGAATGAAAATGGTTTCATGGATATGCATACAAAGTTTAGACTGATATCCAACTGACCATAAAAACTGAAAGCTTAGTTTAACTAAAATACTTTTTCCAAAAATTCCTATAAATTTCAAACAAGCACATTAGTCTGATTCAATTCAACATCATAACAGAGATCTTATGTACACTTATGAAAGGTAATGTTCTGTTAAACTTTTGATGCGACAATTAAATTAGTTTCCATAGTTATCAAAAGGAAACTGTCATGTACAACATATCATTCTAACAATAACTCTCCCCTCCACCCCCAAAATATGCAACACCTTATCTGATAGGTTACTATGGATAAGTGGAAATTACCAGAGCCAATGTTCACTGTTGCAGTTCCAATATGCAATCATTCCAGCCCACAATGCTTTAGAACCTGCCGATATGTAATGAAACAGTGTTAATATGCTTTTATGTGTCCCACTCTCCTTAAAAAATTATTCTGTTAAATCAAATTCTGAGCCCTATTATTCAAATGATGTCTGTTCTTACTGTGTCTTTGGTATGTAATTAAAATCCAGTATAACTTCTTTTGCATCTGGTTTGACCCGACCACCAGTGCGACCTTTGATGTTAGTTGACTCTCTACACTGAGAAGTCATATGATTGGCCAGCAATGGTGGAGTCTTCTGGTGGTGTGTGTTATTGTTTAGTCATTTTCACAAACAACTCAAAAAGTGAAACATATAAACTTTCAAGATAGTAAATTCTAAATGTTCATTCTGAAAAATAGACACACCATCATAGAAAACAAACAAACATTAAATTACCTAGTTCTCAGCGCACCAAATGTTGACAAGGCAAAGAATATCAGCTGCAGAATTTGCAGATTCCAATTCTTACTACAGGATTTCTTCCCTCGTTATATTAGTAAGTTGCAAAGCATTGCTAAATTTTGCTTTACATCTGCTTAGTTAGCAATGGGTGAGATTGGGAGTGGAGTGATGGCATAAATTCCTGGGGCACTACTGCCGTTGATTAATGGTGTTTTTATAGCGGTAGGAGTAGCTGTTGTAATTGAGATTGTTGTCACTATACAGTTATTTTCCATAACATGTGACGAGTAAAATGATTTGGTGTTATATTTACACAGTACCTATACTCTTAACAAGAAAAAAATAATAGTTTGATCAATGAACCTTGACTTCAGTGGTTCTGTCCAATGAATTTCTCTTGAAGTATCTTCCCAAGTAAGAAAAAGAAGCAATTTTTATCTTCAAATTTTACTGGCTTTGAAAACATGTAAAGAAAATGATTTGTTTCATTTATATTTACAGAGTATATCCTGAGCAAGACGGAAGCATAATTTGACCAATAAAAGTTAACTTGAGTGGGTGCTGCTCCACGAGTCTCTACTTCTATTGATCCAAGAAGGAAAAAGAGCAGTTTTTACCTTCAAATTTGACTAATTTTGAACCAATGTAAATAAAAATATTCAGGATTATTCCTTCATTTGAATTTGAAATATTTCTCCAACAATAAACAGCTCACTTACAACTGGAATGCATTACAGAATTATTTAAGTGGTGATATTTTTTAATCAGTATGTTGCTGCCGTAATACACCTTTTACTCATCAAAATAGCAGATAGAAATATAAAAACCTCAACCAATAATCAACATTTATGTTCAACTTGATTTCTTCTGAAACTCTGAAAGGTCATTTTCAGCTCTGAACAGGCCCAAGAGTGTGCTGAGGAACAGGTTGTCCCAGAAGGTGCTAAAATGTAACAATCAGTGCAAAAAAAACCCTTTACCATGTTTATTTAAAGACATTGCATTTAATGTGGCAGTAAAAAGAAATGGGAAAAATGAAGACAAGAAAGTTACAGATCATTTAAATTCATAGACTAAATAGTTTTAACATTAAATTGTGATGTAACTAATGGAAAAAATCATACTAAGTAGAAAAGAGTGTCCTTTTTTATTTCATTGAAAGAGAGTCTAACCTGTCCCAATTGTCACCTGTGTTCAGTGGTCACCTGATCACAATGGCCATTCTAATTTACCTCCATCAAATTTCCTATATAAATACCCCATATTTAATGGTCACCTGCCTTCTGCAGCCTGAAGTCTGATGTTTCCTAACCAAACAAAACAATAGTTTCACCCTACCATAAGCGGTCACTAGGGCGTATCAGCAGTGGCTGCTCAAGATATGCAAATTAAATACTTCTTTGATTAGCAAGGCATTGTTTAGATAAAGGCATATCATGTGAATTGATGTTTTCTTCTGTGACACAATCAAGTCCACATACATTGTCAAGGGTGAACATTGCTCTAGGGGAAAAAGATCCTAGGAGAGAATTACCATTGCCTTTTGTGCCAGTATGACAGGTATATTACATTATTTCAGCTTTTATTGTATCCTCTGCTTTTCAATATTAATCAGATAAATCTGTTAATTGCTATTTTAAGATTTTTTAAAATATTAAAGCCATATCTGATGGAACAAAAAATCTAGTAAAAGATACACTGTGAAATCCCTTACAGTTTATATGTAACATACTATAGCCACAGGAAGCTTTTATTTATTTCTTAATCATCAAAGGTTTCTTCAAATTTCACAATTACAGGTAATGTTTTGATGTGAATTAATGGAACAGCTAAACATTGATCAAAACTTTGATGCAAGAGTCAGTGATGATTTAATGTATATGATGGATTAAAGTGAGGATATAGTAATCTTGTGTCAGCATTTTATTATTTTCAAATTAATTTGCTACATAGCTAAATTAAATACATGTATCTTGATAGTACACTACTGCTAATAATAATACATGCAAAATAATAATAATAATAATAATAATAATAATAATAATAATAATAATGCTATTTACTGCATACTGTATGCATTTGTCATGAATCAAGTTTAACAGCTGAAGCTGCCTTCAGAGATCATCTACTGTATCTACAAAGGCCACTTTGGCCTTTTCCATGGGTGGTCACTGTAGACAGGCTTGGCTGTATATTGTTTTCACTATTATAATGTTTATGTGTCTTATCTAACATTTTGTGATGCTACTGCATGTTAACCCAAATGCTATAAAAAATTTCCACAGAGAATCCAGAAAAAATAATCTTAATCATTGGGAAACAGGCTGTCACCGGAGGTGGGGTGGGGTGGGGTGTGTATAATTATCTTGCAGCAATGTTGCAGTGAAAAGATGGGAAAGTGACAAAAAGAAAGGTATTGGTAATGAATACTATGTAAATATTTGCAATTCTTTTGTATTTCATTGATTTTGTTTTCTTCTTCACCTTTATGAAGATAACATGCATTTTTTAATGCTATCACATGATTACCCAAATGCTATAAAAAGTTACTGGGGAGAACCCTGAGAACATGAATATTTATTAGTGCATGTCCGGTGTACTTTGTATATGCAGATCTAAATCTTAATCAGACTGAAAAATTCAGATATATGGCAAAACATGTGTTATAAACTGACATCAAAAATGCAAAATGCCTAAAAATGTATGAACTTGTTTGAGATTAACCTATGCCTCTGCTTAGTTTAATGAATCAAAGACTTGTACAATTAAAACAAAATAAAACAAATAATGATGTTCACAGTTCTATTATCTGTGTTGAACTGCAATAAATTGATTGCCATTCACAAAATCATTCACAGTAACTATGTACACATTCTGATTAGAACCTATCTATTAGCACCTAAATTTTATGTACTGACTGTTTTAAACTTCCTTGGAAATGCAGTTAAATTATGTTCATGGTAAGGTTTTGAATTTTATTCAATTCTCTCCATGCCTACACAATCTGAACATGGATGAAATATGGACTATGGTATCTCATTCGGACTTGTAAGAAATAAAAATATCCCCCAAAAGATGATAAACTTCACTTTATTTCCAATCTGTTGAATCAATTGAATCAAGCTGGTTGGAGAATTTGTTCCTAACCATGTGTGTGTGTGTGATGTTTAAGGTAGCTTTAACAATTTTTCAGTCATATCACTATGATGTCTGCAGTGTGACAGTTTATAGCGATGTCTAGCACTGAGACATCATGCTGCAGACATGTAGCATGATGTCCCACACAATCACATTATCCTGACACCAAGCCAACCAGTTCTAACACTAACTTCTTAATGCTGAGCACCAAGCGAGGCAGCTGCCACTACCATTTTTAGCAGTCTTTGGTATGACTTGACCAGGGTTTGAACCCACAACCTCCCACATCTGAGGCAGACACTCTAACCACACAGGCCATCGGAGCTGTCCTCCTAACCATGAGTACAATAAGATAAGTCACTTTACCCAAAAATCTCAGTTCAGCATGGACCCTGTGAGTCTCTGGTTGTGACCATCTCTTATTCTCCTAACCATGAGTACAATAATGGAAGGTCACAACCAGAGACTCAAAGGTTCCATGCTGAACTCAGATTTTTGGGTGAAGTGACTTATATGTCGGAAAGGACAAAGTTGTGTTATATATGAAAAAGCTAGTGCTGAGTGGTCAAAATTTAAATTGATTTAAAACTTGTGCTCAAAATAGCTGTTTTACTATACCTTTAAACTAAGTATAAGAATAAAAGAAATATTATTCAACTTTATGAAAACATTCTGTTTTTCCAAAATCTGTTGCAGCAAGTTTGCTTTATGTCTTTGCTTATGCACAACACAGTAACCATGAAAATAGGTTACAAACAAAAAACAAGAGACAGAAATCAAGGTACTGTACAAGTCCTAGCTTCCTACTTTTACACAAAATATGAAATAAGCTGATTTACCTTTATTAGCAAGCAGTCAATAAACCTCCACAGAATAATTATTTACACTAGTCCAGGCAACAATGCATGGAATTTCACTTCCTTTTTCAAGTTTCACTGTTAAATTTTGGAGAGAATCTTATAGATTAAAACACAGTTGTAGATATAAATAACTATTCAACTGACACAAAAATTGATAAGAAGCATTAAAATACGATGAAATTGTTTTACATTGCTCTTTGAACAGATAAAAGATGAGAGCTGATATGATACTCTACTCAGAATATGAAAGAACTCAATGGCAAGTAAGGGCAGGTGAGGGGTAAGGCCACAATGGTTACATGTATAAACAGCTTAGTTTTAGTTATGGCATGTAAAAGTGTACAAAACTGGGTAACTGTGTAAATGAACATGTACACAGTACATATTTTGTTAGCAAGTCCATAACATCTTGTGTTAGCCAGTGCACATGTCCAGGCATTATATATCTGGTTACATTATCAATTTTTTTCCCATATATGTATCAGTATGAAACAATAAAAAAATATTACAATGATTATATTGATGTTCCACCTGAAATAACCCTGACCTTTGAACCCCAAATCACAAGGCTTCATCCTTATACCAAATGCAAGCTATTAACAGAGTTTAGTATGTTAGACTATGGAAAACTCAAGTTATTTTGTGGGAACAAAATAGGGAACAGATAAATGGACAGACATCATAACGTGACAGGCTCCACCATGTGGCAGGCCAATATAAACTGCAGGAAACCCTTAATCCAACACTCAAGATGCAGCACTGGAAACTCCAGAAATGAAACATGTGGGATTAGCTGAAAACGAAGTTAGTTTTCAAAGAGAGTAATCAACTGATAGAACAAAGTTCTTGTAGAATAGGTAAACAATAAAGACATCAAACAACTTGAGCATGCCATGTGCAAAACTAACAATAAGTGTTAAGAAAACCTTACTTTCATGTTTTAGAGTGCTTAATGAAAAACTCATTCTTTTCGCGATCTCTTTAAGTCTGAATGATAAAAAGTGATACAATGTGTGTTCAGTTTAAGTCCAATCAAATGGTCAGTCAAGTAATTTGTAAATTTAAAAAGTGATGATCCGTGATGGCATTTGAACAGGAGGAAAAAATATGAACCAATTACAAAATTTCTTGATATTTTCCAGAAGCTGTGTGTTGTCAACAATTCCAAAATGAGATACGACATAAAAATACCTGATGAATAAAAAGGTAAAATGAAGAAAACACTGACACACTTTTGCTTTGTCTGTAAAAGCAGCAAGGCTCTTTGTATTTTATTTTAAAACTTATGTTCATCATCACACAGCTCCAAAACTTCTATCCAGTATAACAGAAAACTGCCAGACTTTACCACTTTCCATACATTTGTTTAGTATGTGGAATTGCTTTATTTGGGTGCCAATGCCTTCTCCATCAAAAAATATTAAAAACAGGCTATGCTGGAGTTTTACAAATTTGAAAAACTGAAAAGGATAGTGGTGAGCATTGTTGAGGAATAGGTAAACAAAAGACATCAATCAACTTGAGCATACCCTGAAAAAAACTTGCAATAAGTGTTAAGTAAACTTTACTTCCATATTTTATAGTGTTGTCAAAAGTGACTTTTGAAAACTCATTCTTTAAGTGTTATCTTCAAGTGTATATGATAAATAATAATAATAATAATAATGTGGACTTAGGAAAGTAACTAATCTTTAGAAGCTCTAAGAGCTTTACATTATTATATAACACACAAAAACATATACAATGACAAGATGACAAATACAAATGCCAAAAAATAAAACAAAATGATGTTAGTTTTGCTTGGATGTCATGCATTACTTGGGTTCTATTTATCATGCAGAGGTTTCTCTAAGTAGCAAACAGAAATGGAAGGTTAGGGATAGATACGGTGAGCAGGGATCGCACTGGGCTTCGCCAGTTTTGTGATTTTTTTCACCTTACTGGTGAAAATATACCATCAGGCAGTTTTTTGGCGACAACATTTATGGCTGTTAAAAAGTGTATATACAGTCTTGGGTTTGGAGTGGAGAAATTCAAAGGCACCATGACAGGAAGTTACAAACTTTGATATAAAATTGCACTGGAATCTATTGTTACATAAAAAAATTATTTTTTCATATTGACAAACCACATTAACATGACGTTGTTATATCATAATCCACTTATGCTGATGTCTGGCCTTAATATTTAATGCCAAAATATAACCAAAATATTTGTGCTACCTGACTAGCTACAATCGACCACCTCTGAACGTGGGAATGGGAATGACTACAATCAACTTAAGGATCATGGCAATATTTTTTCTTTTTGAAAAGCGTACAAGAAAAAATAGTTTTTCTGAAACTTCAAAGAAAACTGATTACCTTTGAAGCACCGATTGTTCTGTATATATACTAAGCAAATGGGGAAAAAATCTGTCTCAATGTTCTACAATTATCTGATGTTGCCGCAGCAATAACAAATGGGCATTTGTTTGGTCCTTCAAAGAGGTCCTTTAGTGGCACTTTCAATAACATATGTACCTTCCTCAAAGCAAGCCGAAGACCTTTGTTCAAAGGAAATCAGCAGCAAACTTAAATAAAAGCACTGTTTCATTTTTCATTGTGATTGGAACACATTTATTGTACCATGAAAGTTTCCTGTTCACAACAAAAATGTTCATGCTTATGATTGCTACCAATGGCGGTGCAAAACCCAAATTAGAGTTCCAATATTTTTAAACAATAGATATCTGGCCGTTAAATTAAATGAAGGTGGGACATCTCACAAGAATGTTTGTTAAACTTTTTAATTTGTTCACATGTTTTCATTTCCCTATGAATAGCCTCATCCCCTTGGTAGCCTCAGCATCATGGTAGTTGTCTCTGGCTGACCAAAATCAAGGCCAATTTAGGTATAGATACATGTTGCATATAAACAACTATACAGCCACGTGCTACTAGGATAATGAATATCAGTAAATTGTTTTGTGAAACGTGTTTGTTGACAGTGGGATATAGATCAAACAAGGACTATCATTATATATATATACACACACACACGTGTTAGTTGTATTTTCTAACTGGATTTGACTGATAAATGAATTTTCTAATATGATCTAATACTCAAATTCATGGATTTTTCATATATATGTACATTATTTAACTCCTTGTGGAGTGTACTACACAAATGTAAGTTGTCTGTTTACAAGTGTATTTCAGACTAGTTGTCTTCATTTAATTAAAATTTCCATCATTTATTTTTTTTAATCTCTCTGTGTAAATCCTAGTCAATGACGACAGGTCACCTGAAAAATTTCATTTGAATGTGAAATTTAAATTTTTTTCAGCCCCCCCCCCCCATCTAAACATCCACTTATGCTGACAATATTAGCTTGGTCCAGAGGGTGTTGAGATAAATGGATAGTACAGTATTATGAAAATGGTGACAGTTTTTGAAAACTGAGGTTAGCAATTTTTTGGTAACAACTCTTTTAAACCCAGCGCCAACCCTGGGTGAGATGGCATGTGACACAGATGTGATATGATGCATGTTCATGGGATACCAATGAAGACTTTTGAATATTATCATTAGGTACACAAAGAATCCAGAGTAAAATGTGCCCATGTTTATGGGTGGGTTGACTGTTTGAGGTTGAAAATGTAAATAGAATCTAGGAATTTTTATGTGTATGGATTTCCAGGCAGTCAAAGTGAAAACTGAAATGTCCAAGAATAATCAGGTTGCCACCTATCAAATTTCCATACTAAAGGAGGTTAAGAAACTGTTCCCAAAAAAGAGATTCACTCAGCTTGTTTTTTCAACTTGGATTAGGGTGGTTGAGGCAGAAAAAAAGGACTAATTTGTTCCATTATTAGTGAAGCTTGGACCAGTTTAAATGATGTGTATTTGAATTTGACAGTTGTAGTGTAGTTGAGATGGTGAATTATGATACAATGTTGTGTGTTCAGTTTAAGTTCGATCAAAGGATTAGTCAAGTAATTTTAAAATTCAAAAAGTGATGATCCATATCATTTGATGAGGAAGACAAAATGAACCAATTACAAAATTTGTTTATATTCTCTACAATCAGTGTGCTGTCAAAAGTTCCGAAAGATATGACCCAAAAATATCTGATAAATGAAAAAAAAACATCAAATGTAAAAAATACTCTTTCATACATGTTTGCCTTATCTGTAAAAGCAGCAAGTCTCTCTGTATTCAAATGGCTGAAATTTGTTGACTTTATCTGCATATACAAGAAAATTTTAATTACAATTTACCACGACAAGAAACAACCACTTTTAAGTGACTGAATTTCACCACCAAACGGCCAATAAACGCAAGTAATTTTAAGAAGCGTTTGATGAAATTTGCATAAATATGTAATCCCAGAAACAAAATCATACTCTTTAAACTCCATAATCTTAGAAGATAAAATGGAATCACTATAAGTCATTTGCTGCTATATAATACCATACGCCAAACTCAGAACTTCTTCCCGAAAGAATTTGATTGTACACGAATGATGAATAATGTACTGTTGTTAATTTGATTTTGTATATATAATTATTCCGTAATAAACTCAAGGGCAGACTCGATCATAGTATTGTTGTCTAATTCTACATGAATCTGCGAACACAAGACCTACGCTTTTATGTTGACCTTACCGTGTTAACTGAAGTGTTCACATTTGTCGTGCCATACAGTGTAAATCCTATTGTCACCATCCATATAACGTTCTCTCGATCAAACTGAAAACATTGTCAGATCCTCCGTAAGGATTGTACCCCTCATTTTCGGTTTTGTAAACATTATTGAATCTTCTTCAGTTCAAACTTTCAATCAACTTTCACTACATTCAATTTTGTACACTAAACTTCATATCTACTTCAGATAAAATTTGATAGCAGACCGCCATGAAGAATTTCCTTGCCAACATACCCACAATCCTTAGAAACATCAGATACTGTTTATTACTTCATCTTTGAAGAGCTCATCTTTAGTAGTCGTGCATGAGTATTTTCCCTTATTTCGTAAACGGTAGGTATCTTATTATTTTTTTATTTTTTCTGCACCAACTCGGATTCTGGTCATAATTTCGAAACTTGACTTCATTCGTTTGTATGAAATCTAAGACTAACGAAGAGAAATATCTACTCTGCTAAGAAAAGTTTTAATATCAAAATGTTGTTCCAACATGTTCCAACATGGGTATAAGAGTCTTTCCCGGCGATTTTGTTCTTGTTTGTTTTGCTGCGTGTTTTTTGGGGGTGGGGGGTGGGGGGTGGAGTGGGGGGGAGGGGCAATGGTGATCTGTGGGTATTATTGGTAGAGGGATGTGTGTGTATCCGAAATGGCTGTTCTTGTGTATGTAAACTAAGAAGCATTTCCTTGTCAATTTCGCCGGAATGTAAGTAGTTTGTTTCAAATATTGACAAAACATAACAATTTGTCGATTTAATATAGTAGGTAAGTAATGAGAGCGTGAGACTGCGATTTAATTATAAAATAGTTTAATCTTTTGACATAACAATTAAAATTAAAAATGGTGCACTTATTAATTCAAATTACCACATTCTCGTTACTTTCCGACTTGAAATACGCTGATCCTATCGGGCTTTTCAAACCATGCCACGAAAATGGATGAAGAGGGCAACATAAACGATGGAGCGATGCTACATTGTTATAAACTCAACAGTTGTCAGAAAGGTCATTTAGATGTTCAGTGAGTTTAACTTAAAAGCAACAATCTCTGTGTGAAGAGGCAACCTTGGTATACGAGTTCGGGTAGGCTGATAGTGTAGTCAAATCAAGTTGTGATACAAAATATCATTCAAGAGAATACAAATATTGATTTCTCGATTTCAAACGTCAAAACAGGATATCCTGCAGTCTTTCAGAAAAGATGCAGATTTGCATTTAATGATGATAATATTGCAATAAGCAGTATCAACCCTCATAGCAAGAAGATAAAACACTGCAGTACGAGGAACCCTTAAATTACGTACATCACGTTAATACGTGCACAGCTTTGTATTCATCTATATGCACAGTGCAATTCAAAGACCTATTTAGCAATTCAAAGACATATTCAACAATTTGAAATCGTTCATATTTCGAAAGGCCTGAAGAAATATAGCAAATTGTTAAAAAATAAAAGTACCTGTTTTAGACGAGCTTCATGTTAAAACGATTGGTCAATTGTAAGTATTCGGACCTTTCTTTATACCGTTTTCAACGGCCGACATTGTACGGTAAATAAGGTATCATTACGATGTTCATTAAACAAATATCAGACAACTGTGGGAATAAATTAAACTGGACAAACGACACAAAAAATAAAACAAAAAGGCAGCATTAAAAGAAAGGTTTTTAATTAGTAATCTACCTAGGCACTAAACAAGCTATACTATTTCCAAACAGAAAGATCTATGTAAGTCACATGGATGACCATAGCAGACAGACATTGCTGAAATTCTTGTATTTGAAAAAGACAACAATGAGTGCAAATACAGCTTGATGGTGATGTCTTCTTAAATCTTGGTCCGAAAAAGTGAAGAAGAAAATGGAAGACGTGTTTTAGAGATATGTTCAACGGAATAAAGCCTGAATAGATATAGTTTGATGATGGGAAAATGTTCTACACAGGAATGTTAATATACTTTTAAAAAAAGGATTAACCTAGAGAATGTGGATTATAAGGAGGCATCAAAGGAAGGGTGGAGTAGGCGGAATTGAGAGGTAGGGGAGGTGGGGGAGTAGGAAAACTGTTCAAATATTTACTGCAATCCCTGTAACAATCGCTGCTATTGTTACACCCTTTTCTTTCAACAGTTGTTTCAATCTTTCATCAAATGATAGTTTTTGTATGCTTTATGGCTTGATTTTCCCATTGATTTTTCTTAAATTGCTATCAAGCTCTGTTAGATATCAAAGTAGTTGTGCTTTTATGATTTCCACCCTTTTCAACTACTCTTGAAGAAAACCCTTTTTGTTTGGATCTTTCTCTTTCCTTATGTCCAGCTCGTCAATGTTTTTCGCAGATTTCAGCATCAAGTCTCAATAACTCTTTATTTAATTTGACAACTTTCACAGCAATTAAAAAGTTCCCAAGTATCTTTCCCCTTGACTAGCAAGTAATTGCTCCACTGCAGGCGTAAGCTCTTCACTTTGAATTTTTCTTAGTACAAATCTATAATGTCTTCTACTTGTAATACTTAGTTATCAAAGGCCTGTTTTGTGCCTATTGTACGAATCCCTATATTCTCATTCGCATGTATTGACTGTCTGATAGTAACTGATGGTTCAATCAAGTATTCCCTTTCTGAGACACCACACAATTTAGGTTGTGTTGTGCTTTGCAGTCTTACAGTATGGAGAAACACATACCTTCATACACAGTGTTAATAAATGCTTTTCAGCCAGTATACTAGAATAAATGCATGACTTCTAGTTTACCTAATTAAACTCTTTCCGTTTTAACTGTTTATCTACCAAACCATCATTCTTTAAGCCTGGGTCTCTCGTGGACTATTTAAATTTGGTATTCTAACAATGCATCGATAAAATATTGTATGTTGTCCTCAATTCTAAATCATTTACCTTTAAAAAAAAATTTATCTTTGTCTATTTTACACTCCACATTATGTACCACCTGCAGTACATAATAATAAATTCAATCTGATTATTAATTTGACCAACACTTATAAAAAAATTTGAGCAAAATTTCCGATAATATCAGACCGTACCCCATAAGCGCATCAGTTACTTTTTACTAACATACACAAGGAAATTCAGAGATAGCCTTGACCTTAACTTCTACTGCTTTAACTTGGCCGTGTCCCGCACTATGTTATAATAATGTAAAACAAGCACGGCAAACTCATTTTACATCAATTAATTGTCAAACATGCATCACTCAATCAATCAAAGAATTTCCGAATGGTTTCCAAGGAGTCATTCCAGGTACCTTTTGTAGATCATGACGTCATCAATATATGCGTCACAATTATCAAGATCAGGTGTTCATTAAACGCAGGAATGTTAACAGAGAATGTTTCGTACCAAACGGCATCACTTTATATTGCTACATTCCATCCGGAGTAGTAAATGCTGAAATTTCTTTCGTCTATCCGTTAGTGGAATATGCTAGAATCCTTTCAAAAGATGAAACTTGATGACGTAATTTGCATTTCCAATTTTGTCAATGCAGTCATCTATCTTGGCATTCGATATTGATCCGTCTTAGTTGGCACTGTTTTTGCTATTGTTATTACACATACGGAATAGATTATATGGTTTATGCACGAGAAAACACGGTGAATTCAAGTTACTTTTACTTAGTTCTATAAAACCGTCCCCAATAAATATTGAATTACTTCTTCAAACATTCCTGTTTGATAGGATTCATCCTGAAAGGATGTTGTTTCACATGTGTAGAATATACAATATCAATGTCATGCTAGATTTTAGTTGTTCGTGTTGGAACATCGGGAAATAAGTGCTCATGTTCACATATTAGCTGTTTTAGTTCACTCTTTTTGTGCTTGTTGAAGTGAAAGTTCTAGTCCAGATTATTTAATATTTCTGAATTCCGAAGATTGGTGAAACCAGATTGACTACAGTCAGATTGCATTATATTGTTTACATCCTCACAGGGGACAGGTAGAGCTAAATTGATTGAAAAATTAACTGGAATATCTATGTAAATAAAGTGCTCCATTGACACATTTTATATGACAAAATTGTCTCTGTTTCCACCTCCCAGGAATGTTAATAATATAATTTAAGTCATTTACTTTCTTTTCAATTCTAAAAGGACCATACAATGTAGCCGGAAGAGGATTTTTAAGTATAGGCAAGAGAGCCAGAACTCTATGAACTGGCTGAAAACTTCTTTCCTTTGTATTTCAGCCATACCCTAATTTCATTTATGGCTGCGTAGTTTGAAGATTAGTTCTTGATACTTCAAAAGTCTTTGACAATTTATATTTGAAATCAGAGGCATATTCAAGAAGATTAATCTTAGAATCTTCATTTGAAGGACGTTTATCTGTTGATAATTTCAATGGTCCACAGATATTATGTCTAAAAATTAGTTCAAAAGGACTAAACCCCAAGATTCTTTAACTGATTCCCTAGCAGAAAACAACAGCAAATGAACACCTTCGTCCCAATCCTTTCCCGTATCAAAGCAATACGAGCGAATCATATTCTTCAAAGTTTGGTGAAATCTTTCCAAAGCCACTTGCCTTTCAGGATGATAGGCGGAATATTTAAACTGTTGTCTGTTTAATTCACCATATTCATGGCTTCTCGTCGCTGTCTGGTTGCCAACTAGCTGGTCGACTGGACAGTCTTCTGGATTGCCGACTGGCATCGACTGGATCGCCGACTGAGTCGTCTTCTGGATCGCCTACTTAGAGACGTCTGGGTCGTCTTCTGGTCGCCGGCTGAGTCGTCGATTAGGTTGTCTTCTGGCTTGCCGACTAATTCGTAATCTGAGTCGTGGTCGCGGGTCGTCACTCACTCAAGGTCGACAGAGAGACGAATAAATCGAAATGACGCGAGAAGAGATTTTTCAGTTGCTATCTATATTCTTTCAAAGACGTGATAACAAGATGTCAGTGCTTCTTGAGCGAGCATATTAGCTCCTCTATTTTGGTCGACAAAAGACCTAGTCCCTGTCCTTTTGAGATTCCCCGGTCTGGCAATTTTTCAGTTCGGCAAACTACGGCAAAACGTGCTTGCACCGGCCGGATGGTTATTCAGCTTCACTTGAAAGTTTCTTCTTCACAACACATCACATCATACAACAGCACCATTGAAACCACAGTTAGCTCGCATAATATACAAACAAAAGGTGCAATCACGTGACTAAAAACTGGGACGCTAGATGGCTCTACTAAACTTGTTAAAATTTAAAACCAAAACTTTAACTTCATCGAAACGAAAATTAATGTAAATGTGTTTTCTCATTACATATATTTAAGAATGACAATCATAACTGAATTATCACAGTCTCATTTTTGGAGAATTATGTACCATTCATATCAAACGGTTTTATATCACTTATTGGTGATTCTTCTAAACCTATCCCTATTCAAATATAAATGGACACAGGGGATTCTCAGAGTCTTTTATTATCAGGTACTTTGACTTTGAGAAGTCCTCTTGTAGTAATTTTTTTCTTATTCATGGAATAGAATGCGATTTTATTAATGTTCTTTTCCATTGTGTCAGTCTGGCATCAGACATGGTCTCAAAACCCGTGACTGTCGGAACAGTGACTTTTTTTTACCCCTTGTAACTGACAAGCTTCGTTTTTATCGAAAGATTGATCAGATTGAGAGTGAAACCCCTTATATGTATTCTTCTTATATAGTTACAGGATTTAATGCAAAAAAAAAAACTGTCGAAAATGATTTTGATCAGATCCTTTAACCGACACATTTATTGGTTAGTCTTTCAGTGAGGTCACTTTTTTCTTACTTAATCAATCAACGGATCTTCTTTTTAATCTCTCTATTCTAATCAAAAGACAATCACTCGCTATCGAACAGGAACAAGATTCTAAGATGCGTTTGTTTCAGAGGGCAGTGAGCGACACTGAAAGCCACACAAGTGCCAGTTTGTTATTTTGTGAAAAATGGTGTCCTTAAGAGAAAATGGAGACCACCCGAGGAACCCGCTGGTGACGACTGGTCATTGAGCTATCAAGATGTCGTTCCAAAATAATATCGACATGACATTTTTATTCTAGTCCATGAAATTCCAGTGGCTGGTCATTTTGGAGTCCGTAAGACTTATCCCAGGATCTTGAATAATTTTTAACGCCCAAAATTTTAAAAGTGATATTTCTAAATACTGTAGTTCTTGTCGGGTTTGTCAAATGGCAGGAAAGCCCAATCAGAAAAGACCTAAGGCCCATCTGCAACCTATTCCTGTATTTGACAAACAATATAGCAGAATAATGGTATTTTGTGGCGGTCCCTTACCTAAGACCAAGTTAGGCAACCGATACTTGTTGACCATAATGTGTGCGTCCACAAGATTTCCAGCGGCAATTCCTATGAAAAATATTACAACTAAAACCTAAGTAAAAGGTTTGATTCATTTTTTTTAATTTTCACTTTTTGGCCTTCCAACTCTGCCCATGTATTGGTTAGGCAGAACTGTCAAGTACCAGTAAAACAGAACTAAAGCAATCCAGTCCTACTGCGATTTGAGCAAGTACCGGTAAGACAGAAATGAAGCAGACCTATCGTATTGCACATTGGTCAAGAACCGGATGGGCAGAATTGTCAAATACCGATAAAGACAAAACTGAATCTGTCCTGTCCTACTGCACATTGGCTAGTTACCGGCAAGACAGAACTGTCAAGTACCTATAAGGTAGAACTAAAGCAATCCAAAAGCAGAACTGAAGTAATCCTGTCGTATTGCGCATAGGTGAAATGCCTGTAGGTAGAACTGTAGTAGTAATACCGTTGTTGTATTGCGTATTGGTCAAGTAGGGCAGAAATGAAGCAATCCTGTCGTATTGTTCATAAATCGAACGAAGAGTTTAGCATTCACCACCTTAATTGCAAGAGTTGATCAATATAGACGCTATAATTCTTTCCACGGAAGATCTTTAGAATAAACATTAATTAACATAAAAGAGTTTAACAAGAACACCATGAAAATTGATCACGCACTTTTATTTTTAGAATATATATATATATATATATATATATATATATATATATATATATATATATATATATATATATATATATGCGTCTGTCCCCAAGGAATTGAGAGTTGGATCGTTCATCATGAGGCACAGTAGAAAGCATTGCTGATATGCTTAAAGCCGGACAGCAAGAGGTAAATAAAACTTCAGTCAAAACTGACATAATCCAAAATTATTTTTGAATTTGCGCAGAAAGACATTTACCACGAATAGATAACTCTGTGATTATGACTACGTCCACTTATTCTGACTGGTTTTTCAAAGCCTGGACAATTTATGGAAGAATTTGTGCAGTAAGTAAGTGCATTATCAGTCATGAACATAGCTTGCTTTTTACTTTTCGAACAACAAACTCTTTCAATGGTCGACCGCACCCGCAACGCGGATGTGTAGTGACTTTAGTACTCATGTTTACCCGTAGTAATGGTTTCTGACCAAACTAGAACAAGTTCACCTTACTCTAATTACACCACTTCCGACTATCCAAACTTTCAAAAAACCGATCACTTCCGTTTCGATATTTTAGGGTCGCGGACTGCATGCAAGAACTACTTACCTCCAGAATTGAAGAGTTAGACAACTTGCGAGAAATACCTACCTCTGAAATTTAAGAGTTGTCAGGAAACGCTCCAAATGATCAACTTTACGTTTTTACAAAAGCACTTGTTAACACATTCATAAATAAAATTTTACTTACTTCAAATTTCAGTCAACACATAATCATTAATGAATTTGGCACTTCATCACAACAAAGCAAAGGGTTAGGATGCTCTCTACAGTTTGTACTTTGCATAGGGTTTAATTTTGGAAGAAAATGAATTTCCCGGCTTTTCCTTAGTGGTTATCCTAACTGTTTTGGGTGTTTCTTTTATGGGTTTTTGTGGGTGTTTTTTTAAGACCTTGCACGTCTTAGCTATTGTTAAAGTTTTAATTCTCTTTGTTTGGTTTATGGTTGATGAGTGTAATTTGAGTTATAAAGAACACATATCGACTTTACTTGGTGTACCTATCAAAACACCGTTAGCCCCGCTTGGTAATCTTTTGCAATTCCTGGACTTTAAGGTAAATTGTAAGAATGAATGAGCCGGTGCTGTAATTGCACTATGTTTCTTATTGTTCACGATATTCTGATTGAAATAGCGCAAGGATTTTGAGTGCAATATATATATATATATATATATATATATATATATATATATATATATATATATATATATATATATATATAGGTGGTTATGCAAGTAGTAAAAGAAAACCAGGGTTCTAGCTCAGGGACCCTTATCTCCCCCAAAACAAGTATAAATTCCCTATCTTAGAGACCCCCCACCCACCACCTATCCCTTATCCAAGTAACATCTGCCTCAGACTATAGACCAGACGACGGCTAATAATTTATCGATCGGGGAAATGTATCATATTACAGAGACTTGGTTTTATTTTACCAGCTGTTCTAGAAAGTACGTAATGGAAATCCCCCAAAAGTACGTAATGGAAATCCCAAAGAACATTCTAGAAAGTACGTAATGGAAATAACAAAATAACGCTATAAAGGCAGGCAAAATTATTCTCCGTGTTCATTAAGCAAGTGGATCTGTACCTGAGCAGGTAAGTGAAACATTTGTTTGAGATTATTTTATTTCTGAAGTTTAGACAAAATTTTATACCCTATCATTATCATATTTTGTTTGATAATTGTGTTCGTACTTGCTAACTCTCATTGGCAGAATATCTGTTAGCATACTGTCAATAATACGGAACTCGCGTATTAAGTCGTCCATATCATATTTTACACCTCGCAAATAAGATCGTATCTGATCGAGTAATTTTTTATAAGTGATACTTGCTGTTTTACAAGCATTTTTTTTTAGTCTCAAGTCGAGGCTCAATTTCTTTACACGCCGTTGAAAGAGAAACACCAACACCAGATATTATTTACAAAACGGATTTAATGATGTTCCACTTGAAATTATACCAGAGCTTGTCATGAGCAGTGGTAAATATGATATTACTCGAAGTATTCTACTGTAATACTTGTAACATTGTTTTACACACCAAAGATTTTTATGATAATATCTGTAATATTGCATTAGAGCGTCAACATCTTATTTTGGAATTTCTTCTGAAATATGATTGAAATCGATGATCTGTTTTTTAATTATACAATATTTGGTTACAGTTTTGTACAATATTTAAAACTCTAGCACCAACAATCGAATGAAGAAACTCACGGAACTTATTATTGTTAGGATCAGCTATAAAGTCTCTGTACTTGTCATAAACATCAGACGAAGTATCCTTATATCGTTCATCTGTTAGTAACTGATTTTTCTTTAACCAGCTGTAGGAATCAAACATGTTTTCTACTTCACGTTCAAAAAAATCTGTTTCATTCACCAAATTTCTGTATTCTCTTTCTGTTTCATCAATAAACCCAAGTACCAAGCTTATTTGATCCAACGTAAAATTTTTGAGAACAAGATATTGTCTGATAATTGCATATGCGACTTCGAAATTTATAAGCATTAATTTTTGGAGTGATTTTCGTCCAAGTAAGGTAATTTGAGTAAAAGTATTTACTTTAAGCCATAATTTTTCGTATTGTTTTGTGAACAATTTCTCGACTTCATTGTAATAACTTCGCAATGATAATTGTCTAGAGAGTTGGAGTGATGGAAATGGAACATCATGTTCTTCACCTATATCGTAATAAGAACCAATCCCTACACCAAATGTTGTTTGATTGACTTCCTCAAAAAACTTTTCTCGCTCATCATCGCTGAGATTACTAATTTCATTGTCAAAATCTTTGATTATTGCTAGAGATACGTGAACAATAATCTGATCAAATTCTGGGGTTCTTTTTGCGATGATTGGTAGAAGTGCGTTCGAGTATGTTTTTATAATTAACTCCGTATCCGGAGTCATTCTAACAACTTTTACTCGTTCTTTCAAATCTACTCTTTCACCATAAGCTCGTGTTTTTATTAAGTTTGATTTTATAATCAAATCTAAATTTTCAAAATTAAGCTCGAGCAATATTTTTTCTAGCAGGATTTCAATTTGTTTATATTCTTCCATACAATCATCAGGATGACAGTAATTGCTTAAAATATCAAAGTCTCTTATTTCTTTAAGTAGTTGTAGTCCTCGCATATGCATAACGAGAATAAATTTTTTTCTTCTTCTGACAATGGAGAGTTTATCATTGGAATTGAAAACATTTTCCTAGTATTTATCATAAATGCTGATAGTGATATATCCCAAACATCTATTTTAGGGTTAAAAGTATTATCATAAAATACTTTCGCAATGATATGAGTATTTGTGACATTTATTTTACAACGTTAGATTAAATTTGATCATCAAGTGTGTATATTTGAAATGCTGTCAGTCCTGGAAACGGATGTTCAGCAGCGATAACAAAAACTCGGAAATACAAGTACTTGTTGACAGTATATGCGGTTGGAATCGTAAAATATTGTGTTGTTGAAATATACGTGTCTGTTGTACTATACAGTGTTACCCAGTCTATATCATTGTTTGATCCTTCCAATTGCCAATTAGAAATTCGACCAACACTGGAGTTTAATCGACCTCGCAAATGAAATTGCCAGATAGCAACTGCAATAGGACATTTAATTTTAATCCAAAAGTTTTCAACTTCTCCGTTAGTAGTCCATTATTGTCTGTCAGAGAAAGCGTTATAAGGATAATTTTCAGGATAATATGATAATGCACTTACCCCAAACCCAACTCGGTTATCAGTTGCCTTAAAAAGTGTTGGAATATACCCAACATTGTTTTTGGTTCGTTTAATACCACCAGATACACTGTCAAGGTACGCTTTATTCGTTAGATCATTATTGTTAACTGGAACATATGTTGTTGTTATTTTTTTATCTCTCATATTTATGTTACCTGATATTGGTCCACCGGATCGTTTAAAATACGGGGTGAGTTCTTCTTTTAACTGAGCGTAACTAATAGCATCAGTCTCATTAGCTGGTGGTGAGGTTGTTGGTAATCCAGTTATTTTGGAGTTATTGCTCATCATAAGGCTACCTGTCATTGTGGCGTCGGCCTTGTTAAGTTTGTTATCGTCAATGGATTTTAGTTGCGCATAACTTGCAGCTTGTGTGCTATTAACATTTGCTGATGGATACTCAGTTTCCAACCCAATGATTTTTCTACTTGACATGTTAATATACCTGTAACGGTTCCACCGGTTTTGTCAAGCTTGTTATTATCAACATATTTCAACTGCAAAAAACTTACCGCTTGGGTTTGATCTAAGTTTCTTGGAGGATATGCGGTTTCCAAGCCTACAACCTTTTTTCCTGACATGTCCAATTTACCGCTTAAGTTCCTCCTGTCAGTGATAGTTTGTTACCGTCAACAGATTTTAGTTGTGCATAACTAACAGCTTGCGTATCAGTAACATTTATTGGCGGATAATTTGTTTCTAAACCTAGAACTCGTTGATTTGACATAAATAAGTTACCTATCATTGTGTCGCCGGTTTTTTTTTTTTTGACTATCGATGACGTATCGGTTATTGTTGGTTTGTCAGCTGAAACAGATTCTGTAATTGGTGTTCCAAACTTTGTGTAATAGGTCATATTATGTAAATTATATAACATAAAATTGTATAACAACAACAATGACGCAGTCATCGACAAAGTCAACGATATTAAATTTTGACACCGAACGATTAATCAAACATAAACATAATAACGAACTTCCAGATTGTCATTATCTTATTGTTGGTCGTACAGGCTCTGGCAAAACAAACCTTTTGCTAAATCTCTTACTCAACGATAACGTTAACTACGATAAGGTATACATTTACACAATTAATCCGCAACAGGATGAATACGAGTTATTACGCGAATACAACGATAAACTTCGTGATGAGCTTGACGCTGGCGATGATATATTTTTAATAAAACAACCAGAGGAATTAATCCCCGTCAACGAACTTGATTCGTCCGAGCATAAAATAATTGTATTTGATGATATTCCGCTAAATAACGAGGAGATGAACAAAATTAAATCGTACTTTTCATTATCGCGTAACAAAAAATGTAATTCGATTTATCTCGCGCAAGGTTTTAATAACGCTGACAAATTTATTAAACGAAATACAGGATGTTTTATATTATTTCCTGGACTTGATAATGATGATGTGAGAAATATTGCAAACGAGCAATGTGGTGACGTAGCAAAAGATCAATTTATTGAATTATATCATCAAGCAACCAAAGACAAATATAATTTCTTTTTGTTTGATAAACTAGCACGTGATCCGGATAAAATGTTTCGTTGTTGTATTGATACGTATCTATAACAAATTTTATATCGCATATAAAAATAAATAATGGATTATCATCAAAAATATGAATTACTAAAAAAAACTTGCAACATCTCAAGTTGCTTTTAAGAAACGGGTAGAAGAAGCCCGTCGGGGACAACGTGTTGCAGAAGAAGAAACTACCAATCTTTTTAAACCTATTACCGAAGCAGTACTTGGCAAACAACCAGAAATATCTGCGTTATCTCCGGAAGAACTTAAGAAAGTACAAGAAAAAGGTCTGTTAGGTTTACTAGGAGAAAGATCATAAGAAGAAACTAAAAAAATTGTAGAGGGACTTGTAAGAAATATTGCTGATCCTGTTGCACGACAGGCTGAATTTGACAGATTAATAAACAACCCTCTTGAGCTACAACATGCTATTACAAGACTGACAGTTAATCCAGCCGAGTTAAGAGAGCTGGTACAAAATTTATCAGGGCAAACTGAGGAATTAGCTAAGCAACAACAAATGATGTCTGAATCTATCGCAGAAATAATGCCACTCAAAAAACAAATTGTATTTTATAGAAAACAAGTTACTTCAAGAATAACTGATTCCGAATATAACGAATTTATTCAAAAATATCTGACAAAACACAATCTTAACAATCTTAATAACATTCGAAAATGGAATAGTGATGACTATAAAAATCTATAAAAAAATTTTTAAAGGATAAAATTAACGACTTTTCAATAGCTGAAGAAACACTTAAAGAAGCTAGAATAGAAGGAGAAGTGATGGGTATGGTGGATACAGTGAGAGACGGAATTATTGCTAATGTTTTATATAAGACGGCAGTACAGTATCGAACTAGAAAAGGAAAATATAGTAAAAGTTGGTCGTTAAAAGACTCTTTTTTTACTACGAAAACAAACGACTTAAAGAATTATCAGAGGAAACCACTGGATCTGGCGTTAAATGTTTACATCAAACGCCGAACTAATCTTAATAATATCATCAAAAGAAGCAGGTAATACAGGTACTGAAATTGACAACGAGATCGTGGACATATTAGATTAATCTTAGATCGAGTGGATTACTAACAACAGACGAGTATGAAATTTTACATGGCGATCTTATATAAATGTCAACACTATTACTTGACTCGTCACAAACAACGAGTGACAGCTCGAACTTTTCTGTCCACTATGATCCGCCAGTCATGCTAGATCCTGATAGCCAGTACGAAATTGGATTGATTTCTGCTACGGTATGGCATTCCATGGCAAATGTAAAAAAAAAAATCAATGAAGATTTTACATTTAATTCTGGTGTTTGGGTGTCAGTTAAAATACCACAGGGAGCATATAATGTAACTGATCTCAACAAAACGAGAAGACAGCTGATAACAACATACACTACCGCAGACATTTTTGAATTAACTCCAAACTATAATACGCTACGAGTCAGAATCACATTAAAAAATAATTTGATAATCGATTTTTCACCAGACTAGTACCGCATCGTTGATAAGATTTAATCGTCGACAGTATGGCAGTGTTGCAGAAGAAAGTATATCGTACGATGGAGATTTACCGGTTAACATAACAGAAGTAAATACAATATTGATTAATTGTTCTATTGCACCAGGATCTTACTCAGCCAAGAGAAGTCGCGGGCAAACAATCTATAGTTTTTCACCAGATGTTCCGCCAGATTCACTGATTCATATTACTCCTCGACAAATAATATACCATCCGATTAATCCTGAAAATCAAATAACCAAAATAACAAGGCAACTAACAGATCAATCAGGACGACAAATAGATCTTAACAATGAAATTGTCACGTATTATTTATACCTACGCGTTGCATAAATGGAAAGAAATTTTGTAAACTTAATTTAATAACAAGATGAGACAAAAAAAAGTTTATCGAAGAACTATTGTAGGTGGATTTTTTGGAAATATATTTACAAAGGTGATCGAGAATATCCCAGGAATTGCACGTAAAGTAGCACCAATTGCTCTTGATACCAGCAAAGCTTTTGCGACGGGGGCAGCTAGTGCAGCAGGCAGTGCAGTAGGACAAAAGATTGCTGATAAAATTAAAGGCAACACACCACCGTCAACCGCGGAAATAAAACGAGCAATATCAGATATTGCGCCGTCAGCAGAAACAGAACGAGCTATGATAGCTACAACAAAAAAATTACTGTCACCGCGAGGTGAGGAGGTGGTACGTAATCTAGTAAACAAAACAAGACGAAAATTAGATTTACCTCAGATTTAGCAATTTTGTGTGGCGTTTATAAAATAAAAAATGTCAGTTAAAGATTATCTTGATTTTGATGAGGAATATGATACTGACAATACAGCAACAGAATTCGAGTATATTGAATACATCGACGAGAACTCAAACGAACCAAATAAAGCTGGTCAAAAAATATTTAACACACGTGACGAAGGTGTGTTTTTAGTGCCGCACAAGGCTATGCTGGAAGTTCGTGATTGGATATTAACAGCAGCTGATGGTGCTATTGCAGCTGGTACAGAAATTGCGCCCGTAAACAATGGCTGGAGTTTGTTTAAAAGTGCACGATATCAACTAGCAAATCAAACAGTGGAGGATATTAATGATTGGTTACCGGTTGCAAGTACAATATTAAATATTATTTCGTTTAGCGATGATTATTCAGTTGCAACAAATATGATGCGGTTTAAGGATACAGGACTAGGACAAGCATATAAAAAAGAATTTATTTTAAATGGTGTTTTTGCACATAGCGATGACGCTGCCGCAGATGTTGTGATAGTTAGAAATTTTCTTATAACAAATGCTGGAATCCTTGAAATAGTCGCACCAGCTGCAGCTGAGAACGCAGACGCCACAAGAAATTCGTTGACAGAAGCATGCAACAACTTTGGTATAACACCACCAGGTGCAGCTGCTGATGGAGTAGCTATGTTAGATTTGGTCAACAATTCTTTTGTTAATATACGAAACGAAAGATATAACGAGGGATATACCAGGCAAAAATCTCTTGCAGCAAGATCACAACAAATAAGTGATGTTGCCGTTAAGCACAATATTTGGATTTTGTCGCGACTATCATACGGTATTTCGAGGGCTGAAACACACACTTATTTTAGATCGAGCAGACCAAAATAATTGTCTTATTCGAGCTGGTGGAGTGGATTCAAAATTTGAGATTAGGAAATTAGCTCTGTGGATGCCTCGAATTGTTCCATCAATAGCTAAGTTAGCAGAACTTAACACAACGTTAGAGGCATTTACAAAAATGATTTATTCTCTTCAGCATAAAATATATCAAACAAGTGTTAACGCAATTGATAACACATGATATTACAGCTACTACGAGCGAAGACATGTATTCGTTGTCTTTCAGCAAACAACACGACTTGGTAGCCAACTACAAAATAACGCCGTTTTCGATAACGCTGATGTCAGGAGAATATTTATCAGAATAAACTATAAACAATACCCAGAACGAGCGATCGAATGTAATTTTACAGCAGGCGATGCAAAAAATGTTATTAGAACGTATATGTACCTGATGGAAGCGATGCAAAAATATCAGGATGCTGACAGCGGATCACAGATTAATATTGAAGAATTTTGTACTCTTTATCCGATCTTTTTCTTTGACGTATCAAAACACTCCGATTGCTGATGAAATACATCATGAAATAAATAAAAAAATTGGAAGAATTTACTGTATCAGGATCAGGTTGGAAATTTGAAATAATGAAAGAAGTTTTATTTCACACAGCAAAATATAATGTACTTCGCGGTAGTTCTTATGTTGATCTTCCTCAAAAGATTAAAAACAAAAAATGTTGTATAAACGTAAAAGATACTGATAACAAATGTTTCCAGTGGGCTATTCTTTCTGCGATATTTCCAGTAGAAAAAAATGCTGATCGTGTCGATAAATATATTAGTCACGTATCAAAATTAAATCTGGTTGGGATAACTTTTCCAGTTGCAGTAAATCAAATACCAACATTTGAAAAAGAAAATAATATTTCATTTAATGTGTTTGGTCTTGACGAGCGTGAAAATGTTTATCCCAGATACATCTCAGAAAAGGCTACACAAAACACAATAAACTTGATGTTTTATAAAGGACATTACGTTTGGATAAAAAAAAAAAAACTTTAACGGCCTAATTGGCAGACAATATAGCAAAGATAAAAATAAGAAATATTTTTGTTATCGTTGTTTACAAGTTTTTTCTAAGGATGAAAAACTACAAGATCATATCAAATACTGTATTAATGTTCAAAAAATAACAATGCCAACAGAAAAAGGAAAAATATTAAAATTTAAAAATTATAGTCATAAATTAAGTATTCCGTTTGTTATTTACGCCGACTTCGAGTGTCTACTTTTTCCTGTGGCAGGCGTAGAAAATGATCCAAATAAATCAAGCGCCAGAAAAATACAACAACATTCCCCCTGCGGAGTAGCTTATAAAGTAGTTTGTTGCGCTAACAATAATTTTTCCAGTCCAATAAAATTGTATAGGGGTAAAATCCTGCCGTGTGGTTACTAAAAAATTTAATAGATGATGTTAATAAAATCACTGACAGATTATCTAAAACAGCTCCAATAAAATAAACCAAAACAACAACTTGATTTTTCCGAGGCAGTTAATTGTCATATCTGCGAGAAATTAGTCCCTGAAAAAAGTTCAGGCCTCGATAAAGTGCGCGATCACTGTCATTTAATCGGACAATATCGTGGAGCAGCACATAATGATTGTAATTTAAAATTTCATGCGCCAGATTTCATTCCTGTCGTTTTACATAATTTCCGTGGTTATGATAGTCATATTATTGTCGAAACATTTGGCGATGAGGAAATTAAATCTAAACTAAAATTAAATAATGTAATAAAATGTATTCCGAACAATTTTGAAAAGTATATGTCAGTTACGCTTGGCAAATTACGTTTCATCGACAGTCTGGAATTTATGGCTGCGCCGCTGGACGAGCTTGTAAATGGCGCTTCAAGCGCTAGTATTAGTTTTGGTAATCTACGAAGTTGCTTTGGTGGGGATTATGCCAGCCTAACATAAAGGTGTCTTTCCTTACGAGTGCCTCGACGACTGGAGCAGATTTGATGAAACTTCTCTGCCACCCAGAGACAGTTTTTACTCGCAACTAAAAGGCGAAGGTATATCCGACAAAGAGTACAAATACGCACAAGAAATTTGGAATAAATTTGGTTGTAAGACATTTGGTGATTATCATGATTTATGCTTGAAAACAGATGTGTTATTGTTAGCAGCTGTTTTCGAGAGTTTTCGTAAAGATAGTCATGAAAATTATGGATTTGATCCATGTTGGTATTATTCTGCGCCAGGATTGTCATGGGATGCTCTGCTAAAAACAAGTAAGATAGAATTGGATCTCTTAAGTGATGTTGATATATTTAATTTTATTGAAAAAGGAATTCAAGGCGGTATTAGCGTTATAACAAAAAAATATGCGGTAGCTAATAATAAATACTTAAAAAATTACGATAAAAATCTTCCATCAAATTACATTATTTATTTTAACAGTAATAATTTGTATGATTATGCTATGTCAGAGCCAATGCAATGCAGTGGATTTCATTGGATAACTCCAGATCAATTTCTGAAAGAAACTGAGAAAAATCTCCCAGAAAATGTCAATTATTTTGTTGAAGTTGATCTTGATTATCCTAGTTCGTTACATGATCTACATAACGACTATACGTTTTGTGCAGAGTCAATGATGATCGATTATAGTTTATTATCACCTGAACAACAGGTAATAACAAGAACAAAAAATTCGATCGTTAATAAGCTAGTTCCAAATTTACTCAGTAAACGGAATTACGTGATACATTACAAAAGTTTAAAACAAGCAGTCGACCACATCTTAGTCCTTAGGAAGGTTCATCGCGTGCTAAAATTTAATCAATCGCGGTGGATGGCAGATTATATTGATTTAAATACCAAACGTCGTGCTATTGCTAAGACCGACTTTGAGAAAAACTTTTTCAAGTTGATGAACAATTCAGTATTCGGTAAGACTATGGAAAATATCAGAAAGCGAGTCAATATTGAAATTGTAAATGATGTAAATCGCAGAAATAGATTAGTCAACGATGACGGTTCTGTCAGTATGAAAATATTTAATGAAAATCTTGTTGCAATACAGCGACAAAAGACAAATTTAAAGTTAAATAAACCGATTTATGTTGATGCAGCTGTACTTGATATATTAAAATGGCTAATGTACGACTTTCACTACAATTTTACGAAGATAGTTTGGCCAAATTCGGAGTTGCTATTTACTGATACGGATTCACTTGTTTATAACATAAAATGTGAGGATGTTTATAAAGATATTTATGATCATAAGGAGTTATTTGATTTATCAGATTATCCAGTAGATAGTGGATTTCATGATTCAACTAACAAGAAAGTCATCCGCAAGATGAAAGATGAATTTATGTTTGCACCAGTTAGAGAATTTGTTGGATTAAAAAGTAAAATGTATGCTGTAAATTTAGATGACAATAAACTGACAAAAAAAGCAAAAGGTATAACTCGCGGATACATAAAAAAGTGCATGAAATTTGATGATTTTAAAGCAGCACTAAACAATAATATCAGCTTTATTAAAACAAATGTTATCAGAACAAATGATCATAAACTTGAAACAGATACAATTATAAAACGTGGACTAAGTAATTTTGATGACAAACGGTATTGCGCGGACGGAATTAATACGCTTGCGTTCGGACACTATGCCAGTACCGGAGGTGATATATTCGATATCATCTTTAGTTAATTTTGTCTAAACTTTAGAAATAATGTTTGAAAATTTCACGTTAGCTGATGGAGTTAGTAGCAAAATTAAAATAATAATGGTTAATGGCCAGCAATTATCATTTGAATTTAATGATGAAGTTTCAGGTAGTTGTTTTAGTAAATTTGATAGAATTAAACTCTCGCTTATTAAATCAGATAACAGCAAATATTTTGATTATCTTGAAAAGTTACAAGATGAGCTCACGTTAAAGTACAATAATCTTCATGATCCGATCAGGCAAGAAAAATATACCAAGATTAATATTGACTTAAATCGGTCGAAGGTTTTTGCAAAAGGTTGTAAGTATTTTGTTAGCAGGGTAGTAATGAGAGAGTTATTTGAATGCCATCGAAAAGTAAGCGGAAAAGTTAAATTTTATTTATATAAGCACGATGATGAATTATTTCTGTTAGCTACAGTTGATGTTTTAATGATAGGTGATGAAATTCTTTAAAAAATAAGAAAGATCTTGCCTGCTCAGGTACAGATCAACTTGTTTAATGAACACGGATAATAATTTTGCCTGCTTTTATAGCGTTATTTTGGAATTTCCATTACGTACTTTCTAGAATGTTCTTTGGAATTTCCATTACGTACTTTCTAGAATGTTCTTTGGAATTTCCATTACGTACTTTCTAGAATGTTCTTTGGGATTTCCATTACGTACTTTTTGGGGATTTCCATTACGTACTTTCTAGAACAGCTGGTAAAATAAAACCAAGTCTCTGTAATATGATACATTTCCCCGATCGATAAATTATTAGCCGTCGTCTGGTCTATAGTCTGAGGCAGATGTTACTTGGATAAGGGATAGGTGGTGGGTGGGGGGTCTCTAAGATAGGTTATTTATACTTGTTTTGGGGGAGATAAGGGTCTCTGAGCTAGAACCCTGGTTTTCTATTACTACTATGCATTCTTCTAAAATCGAAGAGAGGACCCAATAATAACATAACAAACGTTATTAGTCATTCTTAGAAGCATCTTTTTTTCTTCCTTTCCAAGGTCACCGTTAAAACTGATGGCTGCTATATTTGACCAGAACAGATCTAGGGCTGCTGTTTCAGTACTAGGAGAAAGGCGCTTCTCCACGTATATTTTTGTATATGTGATCGACGCGAAAGGCGCTTAAACGTTGTTTTAAGATGTGGCCGAGGACAGACGATTTCCTCATTCAATGCGACTACAAGTGTTGAGTAGTTCCTCCTGTGTTGGTTCAACTGCATATTTCCTTCCATGAGCAAGTGTGATGGACAGCAGATTTTTAATGTTATTAATGAGAATAACGATAAAAGTATTTGAAAGTGTTTGACATATCTACATTGACTTCGAAACCACTTATTCTCTTGTGATCTCCAGTAAATTTATCATGGGAGGGAGTCTGGAAGAGATCGTGGTGGAGATAGTCTTCCTTACCCTTTATAGTTCTGAAAAAATATTAATTAAATTATTTTCCACTTTAATATTTGCTATTTTCTTATATAAATATTTGTTATTTTCATCTGTGTGTGTTAATAGACGGATAACACATCAGGAACGACAAACACTGAACAACAAGGCCATCGTAAAAACTCAACTGGCATCAGCACCATTTAGCTCAAAATCACAGGTAAAGTAGGAAAAAAAAAACGTTCTTTTTCATTTTCCATAATTGGTTCTGCAATTTCCACACTCTTGTTTCATAACGAAACTACAAAATTAGACGGAAGGAGCGCTTGCTAAAAGGCAGTCAAGCACAAGATGTAGGCAGAGACTAAACCGGTTAAGCGTACCGTCAAATGCGTTATCGGCGATTGCTGTCGAGTACTTGTGAGTTTACTATTTGTGCGATGTTAGCAGTAAAGATCACGAGCAGCGCACGGGCCTTCCGTCTCTGGAATCTTACAGGCAAATATGCACGCGGTTTTGTCACCTGTAATAGTTTAAGGAACAGACTGTGTAACACTAGGGTCCCAAACTCAAATCACCGTTAGGGCCACAAGAGGACTAGTGCATTGGCCTCAGGGCTACATGACTGAAACCTTTTCATACAGCGAATGAGGCTCATATAAGAGTAGCCAGTTGAGATGTTGGAAACAAGTAAACGATGTAACAATAATCTTTTTTTTTTTTTTAAAAAAATAAGAACTGGCTAGCTGTAAATAAAATAATTGCATTATTAATTAGTTTATAAATTCTGAGTGTGGTTGCGGGAAATAACTCCTGGGGACGTGTGTTTAAGAACCCCGGTGTGACATGTAAAGGTGAACTGTTCCTGGTGTCAGATGAAAATTATAATTTTTTCCCGCGGCGCGATAGAGAGAAAAAGGACGGGTTATAGAGTATACATCTTGGCATTACTTCAAATATACATCTCTCAACAACAACCCCCACCCAAAAAAAAAACCAAAAAAAAAAACCTGCTAGCTCCGCTTGGTCGTTTTCACTTTCTGGACCTCAGCGGTAATTGTAACAGAAAAAGGAGCCGATAACTATTTTTTTACATTTTATATATTTGGTAATTCATTCATCGCACTTTAAAGCTGGTATTGTCTAGTCTGGAAAATTCCATTTTCCCTATTTTAATAACTGCTAAAGACAGTGTACGTTAGGTTGATTTTTTATTTTTTTTTAATTGATTTTGTTATACAAAGGAGAAGCCGTTTTAGTTAGCTGTGTGCTTAGTTCATATACAATTTCCAAAAGATATCTAAGCTACAGTACATGAAAGTAACACAGAGGTAAGCCAACGTTCTCTCCACTGTGCATATTGCAAATGCAAACTATTTTACCTTACACCAGTGACGACCTGTCATTCTCTCAGAAGTTCCTAATATCTGAAGAGCGCCTGCATGATGCTTAAGGTTCCTCTCTACGGTTTCTTTTTTTTTTTGGGGGGGGGAGGGGGAGCATTGGGATTTCATAGATTTTCCTCACTGGTTACGTGGTTATTTTGAAGGAAAAAAGTCTTTTTATATATTAGGTATTGCTAATATAACTTTTTATTCATTTTATTTTTGTGCACGATTGTTGGGTGTAATTTGGGTTACAGAGTGTACAGATCGAACTTACTTCAGACTTGCACTTGTCCACAGACTGCTAACTCCGTTGGCAAATTTCACTTCCTGGACTTCAGAGATAAATTAGAAAAGAAAGAAAGACAACAGCAACAACAAAAATAGTCCACAACATTTTTTTATTAAGATTTTTGTCTTCGTATTTTATCTTTCATTTATTGCGTTTCAGAAATTAGTATATTTTACTATGGGAAATTAATTTTCCCTTTTTTAATAACACATATTAAAAACTTAAGTCACAGTACATCAAAGTATCATAGAAATATGTCCAACAACCTTTCCATTGTGTTTGTTACAAATACAGACAACTTCATCTTATACACGTCCATGTATCAGAAGTAAGTAATAAGTGTAATGCGAAGCGAAGCCTAAATGGAAGTGATTAGTTTTGGACAAACACTGGAACTTACGAAGTTTGCATGTATAGCTGACCTCACGTGAGTGAGGAAAGTTTTCTTCCTTTTACCTTATCACTTTTTCTTCATTATTATTATTATTATTATTATTATTATTATTATTATTATTATTATCTCAATTTATAATCTTTACTTTCTTCTGTCCATTTAGTTTCTCCGAATTTTACATTTCTCAGTTTATAATCTCTACTTTCCTTCTGTCCATTTAGTTTCTCCGAATTTTATATTTCTACGCCCAGCCATGTCCTTTGGAAAGAACATAATGTTATTCATGTCCATCCATCAGTCACTTTCGTTTCCGCTTAATATCTTTCAAAAGGGCGTTAGGAATCAAAATCAAATTTGGTAGAATGCTCTAGATAAAGAAGAACTAATTTACTACTATTTCAATATTTTCTGACACAATTCGACTTCTAACATTTCCCGCGCATATTGAACAAAGCGTTCTTAAATTGCGCCACATGCACATTTTCTTTTATGCAAAAGCACTATACCTTTCTAATACGTAATTGGCCAGTTTGTCATTAGTATTGTACACTGACGGTGCAGACGTTTCTAAGAAAAATACAGATAACTTTCAGATAATAAAAAATAAATAATAAAAAATAATTTTCCTCGTCTGCATTTGTCAAATTACATCCTCTCCTCATCATCATCTCCACCACTACTACTTACCAGCAGCATCATGCGAAGAAGTAACTAATGCAGTGGTAGTATTGCAATTATCACCACACCACCATAAACAGCGCCATAATCATCGTGACCAACACCTCGAACATATTCATCGTAGCCACCATAGTCGACGCTTTATGATTTAAATTGGTGAGACCTTTGTCCCCTTTAAAATTTATATTTCTCTGATGATAGCCACTTCTAAAAGATGGTGGCTGGTGGGATGCAATCGAAACAGGAGTTAGCTTGCCGATTCATTATTTGTACGAAATCGCTAAGAGCGTGTAACACTTTGTTCAGACCTCAAATGATCGCATGAATAGTAAACGAAACCTTTGCGAAAAATTTAACTCGCGGATCAGGGTTTGACTCTCTTTTGGAATTCATCAGGCTGACTCAGACCACATGGTCTGGACCTCACTGTAAATGATGCTTTATGTCTCTCTATTTAGCAGTCAGCGGCATTTCATCCTTAACGTTACCTTAGTAGTAGAGGAAAACAAGGATTCTGGCTCAAGACCCCTCCCCGGACCCCTTTCTCTAAATAATTTCAGTTCGTCCCCCCTACTTCCAACTTTTTTTAGGCCACAGAGGATTCTAGACCAAGACCCCCTTTCAGTTCATTCCACCACCACCCCTGACCACCCCGACCCATGTCAAAAAAGGACCAACCACGTGGCAGAGGGATTTATTTTATTTTTAAAGTTTATATTTCATCGCCGATTATTAGTGTTTCAACTGTGGGTATTAGAAATATTTTATTATCACGATAATAAAGACTAAACTTTACCCTACCGCTAGCACAACGACAAGACTCAAACAAATCTTTCATTTGTAGTTTATTAAAAGGATAATTTTTTATCAATAAAATATACTTTTGATCGATCAAAATTAATGGTAAGTTTAGTACATTTTGTTGACTGATTGAATCATAAAAGTTATTAAATCCTTTTGACAATTCCTGGCTTAATTTTTTCAAGATAATTGAATTACTCGCTGTTGCCAGATCTGATAGTGAAAGTTTTAGCCTGTCACGGCCGCTAAAACATATTCCCGCTGTCTCATTGTTAATTTCAACTGTCAACTGTTTACCGTCTATCATTAGATATTTGATCTTGCTATTGTTGCTATGTGTCACTGCCAAATTTTCGAACATTATTTTTATTGTTCACATAAAATTTCATACCCTAGTCGGAGAATATAATGCCAAGTATAGATTTATCGTTAGATTTATCATCACAACGATATCCAAGTGTAAACGTATCTATTCCGTTTTCGCAATAAATTACTTATTTCAAGTTTATGATAATTTGTTCGAAAAGCCATTGCTCTTATAAAACTAACGGCACCGTCAAGTGCGTACTTGTAATCATTAAACTCAATAAATTTTTTAACAAAATCGCGAGGTAAGCCTTTTGCTATTTTTGTTATTTTATTATTGTCTAGCAACACGGCGTACATTTTACTTCGTAGTTCGATAAAGTATTTGATGATGAGGGTGTTCATTTCATCCTTAAATTTACCAATAACCTTTTTATTTGTATCATCATGAAATTTACTATCGCGAGGATAATCGGAAAGATCAAACAGATGTTGGTTATCAAAAATAACTTGATATACATCCTCAGTCTCTATTTCATAAAGAAGCGTGTCAGTACCGGTAAACAATAGTTTACTTGACGGCCACTGCTTCTTAACAAAATTATAATGAAAATCATACATGAGCCACTTCGACAAATCAAGTACAGGAGCTCCAACATAAATCAGTTTATTTAGTTTTAGATTTGTTTATCGTCGCTGTATCGCGACAAGGTTCTCATTAAAAATTTTCATGCTGACAAAATCATCATCTGATACAAGTTTCTTTCGGCGGTTGATATCATTAACTAGCTCGATGTTTACGCGCTTTCTAATATTTTCCATTGTCTTACCAAAGACGGAGTTGTTCATAAGCTTAAAGAAGTTTTTCTCGAAATCGGTTTTGGCTACAACTCTCCTTGACGCGCTCGAGTTAATATAACCTCTCATCCAAGGCGACTGATTAAACGTTAACACTCTGTGAACTTTCCTCAACACAAGACCAGCATCTATACTTGTTTTAAAACTTTATAATGCAAAACATAATTTAGGTTTTCAAGTAAATTTGGGAATAGTTTATTTACCATAGAATTTTGTCTTGGTGATGCCAATGCTTTTTGTTCCTGAGATAACAAACTATAATCGATTATCATTGATTCCGCACAAAATGGATAATCGTTATGTAAATCATGCAACGAAGCAGGATAATCGAGATCAACTTCAACGAAATACGAAACATCGTCTGGTATCTTTTTTTCTGTTTCGACCAGAAACTGATCAGGTGTAATCCAGCGAAATCCACCAAACGGCATTGGTTCTGACATTGCATAACTGTACAAATTAGATGTGTCTTTGTAAATGATATACTTCGGTGGAAGCTCAGGATTATAATATTTCATGCACTTATTGTTTGCTTCCGAATACTTTTTTGTTATCACGTAATACCGCCTCGGATACCTTTTTCGATAAAGTTAAACATGTCAACATCTGTTAGTAATTCTAGCTCGATTTTACTAAACTTTAACAAAGCATCCCAAGATAACACAGGAGCAGAGTAATACCAACACGGATCTAGTCCATAATTGTTATAGCTTACTCGACGAAAACTTTCAAACACATCCGCAAGCAATAGCACATCCGTTTTCAAATATAAATCATGATAATCGCCAAATGTTTTGCAATCGAATTCTCTCCAAATATATTGTGCATATTTATACTCGTCATCGGTTATATTTTCACTTATTAGCTGTGAATAAAATTTATCTTTGTCAGGTAAAGTCGTTCCATCAAATTTATTCCAATCATTGAGGTACTCGTATGGAAATGCTCCTTTTTTTTGTCAACAAGTTTGATTTATCCTTAAAACAATCTTGTAGGTTATAAAACTCACTACAACCTTTTACCAGCTCATCTAACGATGCTGCCATAAACTGTAGGCTGTCGATGAAACGCAAAGTACCTAAAGTAACTGACATATACTTTTCAAAATTATTTGGGATAAACTTGATTATATTATCGAGTTTTAATCGAGACGTTATTTCAGGATCACCAAAAGCTTCTACGATAATGTGACTGTCATATCCTCCGAAATTGTGAAGAACAACAGGAATAAAATCTGGAGCATGAAACTTTAGATTACACTTATCGTGAGCCGCTCCACGATATTGCCCGGTCAAATGACAATGATCACGTACTTTTTTATTACCAGGTTCTACGTCAAAAGATTTTTCGCAGATGTGACAAAATTCCGCTTTTTCGTGATCGGATTCTTCTTGAGATGTCAGTTTTATCATTGGAACGATTCTTCTTAAACGTTTAAATATATCATCAACTTCACTAATCAACTGCTTGAGAAGCCATACAGCTGGATCTTTACCGCGACATAATTTAATTGACTTTGATAAACTAGGATCAACGCAGCAAACTATTTTATACGCTACTCCGCATGGAATATGGTTTTGAATTTTTCTTGTACTCGATTGGTTAGGATTATTTTCTACGCCAAGTACAGGCTGAAGTAAACACTCGAAATCGGCGAATACAACGAAAGGAATATTTAGTTTATGATTATGATTAACAAACCGAAGAATTTTTTTTTTATCCTCACCTGTCATTTTTATTCGTTGTACATTATTACAGTACTGTAGGTGATTTTGTAATTTTTCATTTTTAGAACAGCCGTGTAAACAACAATAATAGAAGTACTTCTTATTTTTATATTTGTTATACTGTTCACCAACGAGTCCGCTAAAGTTTTTGATCCATACGTAATGATTCTTATAAAACAATAAGTTTATTGTCGATTGCGAGGCTTTTTCTGAAATGTATCTTGGAAGAACGTATTCATGCTCGTCAAGACCAAATACGTTAACTGAAATATTATTTTGTCTTTCAAACTTTGGTATTTGATTTTCCGCAACTGGAAAGTTAATACCGGCTAAATTTAATTTTGCAACGTGACTAAAATATTTGTCAACGCGATCAGCATTTTTTTCTGCTGGAAACATCGCAGAGAGAATAGCCCAATGGAAGCACTTGTTATCAAAGTTTTTTTAACGTTTATACAGCATTTTTTATTTTTTATTTTTTGTGGCAGATCAATATACCCAGCGCTATTAGCGCCGCTACCGCGTAATACGTTATATTTCATTGTGTGAAATAAAATTTCAGTAATCATCTCAAACTTCCAACCAGAACCTGATTCGGTGAATTCTTCTATCTTTTTCCAAATTTCCTGGTGTATTTCATCAGCTAGCGATGAAAGGTTAGTTCCAAGCAAAACACGCTTTGGTTTTGCGTTAATGAAAGGGTCTGCAATTTCCTAGTCAGTCGACTCATCTCTCACATGTAATTTAGAAAATATAACGTGATACTGCACTAGGATTTTTAAGCCCTTATGTTTTTCAAGTTCACTTTTTATAGTTGGTTCTAACAAATGATAAAGATTTATTGCGGTAAAGTTTGCTAAAACGATTTGTTTATCAAATCGATAGCTGTTGTCAATTCCTGCGAAAGCAGTAGCTATTATTGTAGATTCTCCTATAAGGCTCTTTCTCGCTATATCACGTAACTTTAGCATTGTTATATAATATACTATCAAATCTAATTTATTGTTCAAACAGGTAGCTCACTGGTCGAAGGGCTAGTCAAACAATCAATTAGAGATATAAATTGCTTATAGTATAATGACACAAAATTTAATGATGAATGCAAGCGAGCAGGAGTATTATTACGTTCACCCCAAGTACACCGTGTACGCGGGAAATATGTTGGGGTCGGTGATACACGTTAAATACGGTCAACCGTTCGGTAAAGCAACACCAGCTGGTTATAAGATCAGCGTTAAAGGTGATAATGCCGAGCGAGTTGAAATCTTTAGGAAAGATTTTATTTACACGTTATTCTGTGATGAAATTCCAGAAGGACAACGAGTGTATCATGTTAACGGCGCGGTTACTGATGATAACATTCAAAATCTTGCTTTGCAGGATGAGTTTCAAACTCATCCGGTATTTGATCTTTACGAGGCGAACGATTGTGGAATTATTCGAAATATCCGAACAAACAAAGTGCTCGGAAATATAAATAATAGCGGATATCTTAAAATAAAAGTTAGAGGAACAAAAACAGATTTTATTGATTATTATAGTCACAGGTTTGTTTATGAAACAGTTAACGGACCAATGCCAGATGGTTTAGTAATAGACCACGTCAACCGCGTCAAAACAGATAATCGGCTAAAAAATTTAGATCTTGTCACGTCAAAAGAAAATAGCAGACGAGGAAGAGGTTGTGGCATTAATTTTAGATGCCCGGCAAAACCTATTGTTTCATTTAATCTTGAAACAAATGAATAAATCAAATTTAAATCCATTGATTGTGCTGCAAGATATTTTAAAATTAATCCTGGAGCAATAAAATATGTCGCAGATGGTATTAGAAACAAGACAATCTCACAATCAACATTTGACAGAATCATCTTCCGATATGACGACTAATCTTTTCGCAATATTTTCGCAAGCTCATCTCGACTAATACAAGTACGGCACCACAACATGATAGCTTCTCTATCATACACTACACTAATTTTTTTATTGTTATATAATTGTTTGTTTTTTTCAGTGTCGGTCAATAAAATTTTATCGTTTCCACCGTGAACTAAAAATAAATTAACCGAAATATTTTTATCGCCAGCTAATATCTTTTTTTTACAGCATCTTTTAGAGCACCAATGCCATATACCTTTGCCTGATCGATATATCTTATCTTATTTTGTCCATTTTTTTTTATATTATTTAAAGCTATATAAAATTATATAATGAACCTCTTGGAAAGATTAAAGTATATCTATGCACCAACATATATAACACAAGAAATTAATGTTATTAAAGATGACACAAACGTCAACGAAGATGACACAAACGTCAGTGACGATGATGTTATTGAAAATGATGACAACGACGATACACCGACTTCTTTGTGGAACAAAAAAACAAATTACGGAAAGACCGACAACTGGTCGATATAACGTAAAATATCATATGACAAAAATAATTTTGAAATTTAATTTTACGGTAGATGAAAATCAATCGTTTTGGCGGCTGATAAAGCCGTTCTTGAACATCAAAATTCCAGACAGACAGAAAATATAAAATTCGATTTTATATTTGTCAAGATATTTAATCTGATGACGATCTCTGATGATCGCCGACAATATCTAATATCATTATGTAAGCCTGTAAAATGCAAATCAGTATTACGTAAGCTCGAGGAAATTTACAAAAACATTATTTCTCAGCATTAATCTTTTTGGTTGGTATCCAACTATTAAATTTATCGCTGTACCCGCGCAACATAACGAGGCTTTTATCGCCACGCTTTTTTTATTAATCGATCGATAACAAAAACATCTTGTTCAGTTTTCTGTAGTTCCTGTTCGTAAAAACTACCAGTTATGGGTTCCCCGGCTAGATCTTTTAGCGCGTATGTTACGGGTATTGTTAAAAGTACTTTATCAACGACAAATACTTCTTCGGTCCAGTTCGGAGTAAATCCTTTTTCAAATATTATTTTTGTTAATGAAATTCGAACTCTATCACCGACTTTAAATTTATGTCTGCGGTACATGTTTTCGTTTGCAAGAATCGGATTTTTAATCACGTCGTTTGGTGGCATTTTAGTAGTTCGATGTTTTGTGTTATTGTATTTATCAACGATCTATGGAAGATCATCAATATACCTGTTCGTGTTTTTAGCTGTCAAATGTTTATGTATCAACTCGTTTAGTGTACGATTAAATCTTTCGACGACAACGCCTTCTCCTTCGTTTCCCGTAACATATTTTTTTAATGTTATTTTGGTCCAAAAACTGCTCAAATTTTTATTAAAAAAACTCTGCTCCATGATTAGTCCAAATTTTATTCGGTTTTCTTTCTGTACTTGTTATCACTTGTTTTAACGCATTGGTTATCGATGTTCCTGTCTTATCTGAAACGGGTACACTAAACGCGTACTTGCTAAAAACATTAGTAACGTTAAAGAAATACTTCTTTGGAGCGCCATCAGCGCCAACGTTAAACTGAGCAAGATTTGAGACATCAATTAAATCTATTGCCCATATATCATCAACGGCATTCGCGACAACTTTACGTCACGAAATTTTTTTTAGGTTTGTGTAGCTCTGATGCTAGATCGTCGTCTAATTTTCTACCAAGACCAAATTTGTATTTTGTTCCGATCATTCCTTGAACCAACCTTCTATCAAATCTCTCTCGCATGTTTACAGGTTTCATTTCTCTAAGTTCATCTAGCATTACCTTATCACAGTCTGATTTTGAGTTCTCTACACGAACATTTTCAGTACGCTCTATATCACGATAACAGATGTCGTGACGCATTGCTATTGCATCAACTTGAATATAAGGCTCTTGTCCTGGTAATGGGTTATCATTTTCATCAAGTTGTTTACCTAGTGGATTGTACGGCCCCGTGTATTTGTGCCCGGATAATGTCCATCCTTCTTTTGGTAACTTACCGATAAATTTATATATATCCATCCCAAAACCAATTACTTCCCGGCTATTGCAGGATTGACAATAAGTAACAATTTTATCTTGTTCGATACAATGATCTTTATCACAATCATCGACTTATTTTAACTCTATCCACACCAGAACCCAACGACGGAGTCGTCGAAGAAAGAAACACACTTTGTCTTCTACCGCAAACAGTACAAATACCTTTTAGCATCGTTCTGTTGTTTTTGATTTTTCTATTTTTTTCGTCTTTGTTAGGCGTTTTAGTTTTACACTTTAGGCAATACGTTATAGTTTGCGACATATTATATTCGATTGTCACACAAAATTTATTGCTATATCATGGTTGTTTTTGCACGGGTGCCTGTCAAATTGTAAAATAAACTTTAGAAAATCGGGATCTCTTGACATCTGCCGGATAAACACAATGCAGTAATAACCACAAGCTGATGTTCCAACCGGCTGTAGTTGATAAGACGAATAATTTTTTAAAATATTTTAAAAATAATTTTTTTTATAAGATCACTCGGAGGAAGTCCGAACGAATCAAAATAATTATTGTCGTAAACAACAAGCCAATGAGTGCCGGATCCATCATCGAAGTTTTGTATGTTTATGATACACGAACCACCTGCTGATACGTCGTCAAGTTCATCTTTGGAAAATACTCCACGAAATCCGTTTTTTACTTCGGATTTTAATTTTTCAAGTAAATCAAAATTACTCAAAGGCGCCTGGTCCCTGGTAATGTCATTCCGCGTCCGATTGCTAGTAGATTCGGAATTAGACTGCCTGCTAGTCCCGCTACAGTGGAGCTATTGGAATAAATCCTCCTTGTTTTGTTTTCCTTGGCGACTTCGACTTTGTCGTTGTTTTCTTCTTTTTTTGGTTGCTGACGATCTTGTTTTTTTTTAGCTGGCATTATATTATTTATTGTTACATAAAACTACGTCACCGACGACATCGTCGCAGTGACAAAGTGACTGACGATAGATCTGTTTGATACCGTCTCTGGATACCGCCTTTTTAGTTGCTCCTGATACTGCCCCTGATGCTACTGCTAGTTCCAGTGTTCCTAGCACAGGTAAAATCTTTGGTATTGCGCTAGCTATTACAGAAAATGCTGATCCAAGAAATCCGCCGTGTTTTGACATCGCTGTTACTATTGCAACAGATAGTTTAAGAACAAACGGTTTTCCTCGATCAAGTTTATTGATTTGTTGTTGCGTCAACAGTACTTTAACCGCTGTTTTATTTGAAGTTGCCGGAGATATCATTAAAGAAACAGAACGGCGTTTAGTAACCACTGCTGATAATTTTTCAACCTGACCGGACGTTAGGTATATTTCTCGAGTTGTGTACTCGGTTTTCATTGTATCAAGGTTGTTAGATTAAACTTGGATAGTCATTCTTCCTTTTTAGTCGTGTCAATTGTCAAGAATCTATCACTGACAACTAGCGCGTATACGTTATACTGTTCGGCTGGCAGTACGCCAAGCGTCCAAGTGACTTCAATATCAACAGTCGATCCGATACCTCGTTCGGAATGCTTTGATATTTCGAAATAAAAGATAGGATACAGTGATCGAAATTCTTCTACTGATATCTGAGATCCACTGTCCGCGTCCTGATATTTTTGCATCGCCTCCATAAGGTACATATACGGCCGAGATATGTTTCTAGTGGCGTCTACAGAAAAATTGCATTCGATTGCACGTTCGGGATATTGTTTAGAATTTACTCTAACAAAAATTCGTCTTATATCAGGGTTATCGAATACGGAGTTGTTCATTTCTTGATCATTACGACGCGCCTGTCGTTGAAATACAACAAACAAGTGTCGAGGTAATTGTTCGCTAGACGTAGTTGTAACACACCAGGTGTAATCGGTTGCGTTAGGAATTACTGTCTGATAAATTCTGTTTTGTTGGAAATATATCTTTCTCGTATACACGGTCAATAATGACTAAAGTTCCATCGTTTTAGCTACAGATGGAACAACTCGTGGCATCCACAGCGATAATCTTTTAATAGCAAATTGTCCTTCAGCTACTCCATCAGCATGCATTATACAATCATTCTGATCCGCTCGATCTAAAATAAGTGTATGTTTTATTCCGCGAAAAAATTTTGTTATATTCACGACAAAATCCAAAGATTGTGCTTAACTGAAGCATCGTTATTTGGTGAGATTCTGCGGCAAATGCTTTTCGTTTAGCATATCCTTCGTTGTATCTTATATTACATGTACTAATAACACCGTTTATTAAATTTAACATAGCGACTGCATCTGCGGCTGCACCTGGTGGTGTTATACTAAGATTATCACATGCTTGTGTCAGCGAGACTCTCACAGCGGTTGCATCCGCCACTGCAGCTGGTGGATCAATACCAAATTTTACAGCATTTGCTATAAGAAAATTTCTAACGATTACTAGATCTGCAGCAGTGTCAGCGCCGTGTTTAAGAGCATCACCTGAAATAAATTCGCGTGAAGTAGATAAACCAAGTCCAGTGTCTTTAAACCACATCATATTTATGGCCACTGATCTCGAATAATCATCGCTGAACGAGACGATATTTAGTATTGTACTCGCTATAGGCAAATGCATTGAAATATCTTAGACGGTTTGATTGGCCAGTTGGTACCGTGCGCTTTTAAATAAACTCCAACCGTTATTGACAAGTGCAATTTCTGCACCAGCTGCAATATCACCACCGACTGCGGTTAGTAATTGGCCACGCACTTCTAACACCGCCTTGTGTGGCAACAGAAACACGTCCTCATCTCTTGTGTTAAAAGTTCTAACTCCGGCCTTATTTGGTTCGTTTGAATTTTCGTCGAGATACTCAACATACTCGAATTCTGTTATTGTGTCGTCGGTATCATGTTCTTCGGCAAGATCGAGATAATTTTTAACTGACATTATTTATTTTATAATCACCACAAAAAATTACAGCAACTAAAAAGCAGCATGTGTTATTATTGGTCTTGTTTACTTTACCAACTTACGTATTACCTCCTCACCGCGTGGTGATAGTAATTTTTTTGTGGTAGCTATCATAGCTCGTTCTGCGTTCTGTTTCTTTTGTTGGTGCAATATCTGATATTGCTTGTTTTATTTCCGCGTCTGAAGGTGGGCTGCCTTTAATTTTATCAGCGATCTTTTGTCCTACTGCAGTGCCAGCAGTGCTAGCAAAAGCTTTACCCGTGTCAAGTGCAATTGATGCTACTTTACGCGCAAATCTTGGGATGTTTTCAGCTATTTTTGTAAATATAATTCCAAAGAATCCACCCACAATTTTTCTTCTATAAACTTTTTTTGGTCTCATCTTGTTATTAAATTAGGTTTAAAAAATTTATGTCGTCGCTCTCCTACTCGTTGCGTAGGTGTAAGTAATACGTTACAATCTCGTTGTTAAGATCTATTTGTTGCCCAGACTGATCTGTCAGTTGCATTGTTATATTTGTGATCTGGTTTTCAGGAATAATTGGATAGTATATTATTTGTTGAGGAGTAATTTGCATCAGTGACCCATGCGGAACATCTGGTGAAAAACTGTTGATTGTTTGTCCTTGGCTGCCTTTAGCTGAGTAAGATCCTGATGCGATAGAACAATTAATTAAAATTGTGTTTACTTGTGTTATGTTAACAGGCAGATCACCGTCGTACGATATACTTTGTTCTGAAACACTGTCGTATTGTTGGTTTTTAAAGCCTAGCAACGACACAATACTAGTCGCTGGTGAAAAATCGATTATCAAATTATTTCTTAATGTGATTCTGGCTCGTAGCGTATTATAGTTTGGAGCCAGCTCAAACTTGTCTGCGGCGTTGTCGATTAGTTCTTTCATCGTTTTATTAAGATCAGTTACGTTATACGCTCCCTGTGGTATTTTAACCGATACCCAAGCGCCAGAATTATATGTAAAATCATCATTGACGTTCTTTTTTACATTTGCCATAGAATGCCATACTGTAGCAGAAATTAATCCAATTTCGTACTGTTTACCAGGATCTAGTGTTATTGGCGGATTGTAATAGACAGAAAAGTTTGCACTGTCACTCGTTTTTGTGACGAATCGAGTAATAATGTTGTTGACATTATATTTATTTTGTTAGATAAGATCGCTATGTAAAATTTCGTATTCATGATGATGTTAATAATCCGCTCGACCTAAGATTATCTAATATATCAATAATTTCCGTACTTTCATTACCAACTTCTTTTGATGTTATTAATAATATAAGTCTGCCAACCATCTCAGTGTTAGATGTAAACACTCGAACGCCAGATCCAGTGGTTTTCTCTGGTAATTTTTTATCTCGTTATTTTTATACTGATCAAATAGTCTTAAAATTCCAACCTTTACCATAATCGTTTGGTCTATTTCTGTACTGATCTGCTGTTTTATATAAATTTTGAGCAATAATTCCCTCTCTCATTATATCATACAAGCGCAGTAGTTCATCTTCTGTTGTAGCTTTTTTTAATCGCTTCTTCAGCTTCCAAAAAATTATTATATATTTTTCTTAAAATATCTATTAGTTTTTTTGTAATCACCTTCCGACCATTTTCGAATGTTATTCAGATCGTTAAGTTTTTAATTTTCCAGATATTTTCTTATAAAATCAGTAAGTTCTAAATATTGTATTCTTTCCCTAGCAATTTTTCTGAAATGTCTTATCTGTGTTCTAATAGGCATTATTTCTATAGTAGCTTCAGTCATTCTTTTTTGTTCCTCAGCTAATTCTTTAGTTTGTCTTGACAAATTTTCTATTAACCTCCTTAACTCGGCTGGATTAACCGTCAGTCTTGCAATCGCATGCTGACGTGCAAGAGGGTTGTTTATTAATCTGTCAAATTCAGCTTGTCGTGCAACAGGATCAGCAATGTTTCTTACAAGTTCCTCTACAATATTTTTAGTTTCCTCTTTTGATCTTTCTCCTAGTAAACCTAACAAGGCTTCTTCTTGTAATTTTTTTTTGTTCTTCTGGAGATATTGTTGACACTTCTGGTTGTTTACCAAGTACTGCTTCAGTAACCGGCTTAAAAAGTTTAGCAGTTTCTTCTTCTGCTTGAACTTGTCCACGCCGAGCTTCTTCCACTTTTTTCTTAAAAGCAGCTCCAGTTTCAATGAACTTCTTTAGTAATTCAATTCTTTGCTGATGCTTGTCCGTTGTTTATTTTTTTATACGCTTTATAATATTCGTCTAGAGAAATTCATCAATACAACAAAGAAACATCTTAGATGGATCACTCTAGTTTATCGAATAAAAAGAAATTGTATTTATCTTTGGTTGCTTGATGATATAATTCAATAAATTTATCTTTTGTTACATCACCGCATTGCTCGTTTGCAATATTTTCTTACATCAACATTATCTAGTCCAGGAAACAGTATAAAACATCCCGTATTTCGCCGAATAAATCTGTCGACGTTATAAAACCCTTGTGCAAGATAGACCGAATTACATCTTTTATTACGCGATAATGAAAAATAAGATCTGATCTTGTTCATCTCCTCATTGTTTAGCGGATATCATAAAACACAATTATTTTATGTTCAGACGAATCAAGTTCATCGACGGGAATTAAATCTTCCGGTTGTTTTATCAAAAATATATCATCACCAGCGCCAAGTTCACCGCGAAGTTTATCGTCATATTCGCTCAATAACTCATATTTATCCTGCTGTGGATTAATTGTGTAAATATACACACAATCGTAGTTAAAGTTATCATTGAGCAAAAGATTTAATAGTAGATTTTTCTTACCCGATCCTGTGCGACCAACAATAAGATAATGACAATCTGGAAGTTCTTTGTTGCGTTTATGTTTGATTAATCGTTCGGTGTCAAAATTTAATATCGATGACTTTGATTATGCCATTGTTATATAATTTTATGCTATATATTTTACATAATATGAGTTATTATACAAAGTTTGGAACAACGCTCACGAGATCTATTTCCGCTGGCGACGAACCATCAAAAATAACTACTGACACATCAAAGTTCGTCAAAAAACCCGGCGATACAATGACTTGATTTAGAAGTAGATTGTCCACCACCAAAGGTTGATCTTACTCAAGCGGTAAGTTACTCACAACTAAAAACGATCGACAATAACAAACTATCATTGACAAGAGGAACGTTAAGCGGTAACTTAGATATGTCAGGGAAAATAATTATTAACCTGGAGACCGCATATCCACCAGCAAACTTAAATCAAACACAAGCAGTGAGTTATTTACAGTTGAAGTATGTGGATAACAACAGGCTTGATAAAACCGGTGGAGAGGTTACAGGTAATATTAATATGTCAAGTAAAAAAATTATCGGGTTGGAAACCACATATCCACCAGCAAATGTTGATAATACACAAGCAGTGAGTTATGCTCAACTAAAATCTGTTGACAATATCAAGTTCAATAAGGCCGGCGACACAATGACAGATAACCTGATAATGAGCAATAACTAAAAAATAACTGGATTAACGATAACCTCACCACCAGCTGATTATACTGATGCTATTAGTTATGCTCAGTTAAGAGGAGCACTCGCCCCGTATTTAAGACAATCCAGCGGACCAATGTCAGGCAACATAAATATGAGAAACAACAAAATAACAACAGCATATGTTCCAGTTAACCCTAATGATCTGACAAATAAAGCATACATTGATAGTGTATCTAGTGGTGTAAAACGAATCAAAACAATGTTCGGTATATTCCAATACTTTTTAAGGCAACTGATAACCGAGCTTGGTTTGAGGTAAGTGCATCAACACACTCAACTATCCTGAAAATTACCCTCATCATGCTTTCCCTGATAGACAAGAATGGACGACTAACGGAGAAAACAAAGACTTTTGGATCAAAATCAAATGTCCCATTGCAGTTGCTATTTGGCAATTTCATTTCGTGACTGATGAAACTCTAGTGTTGGGCGAATTTATGATTGGCGATTGGATGGATCAAACGATGATATCAACTGGGCAACACTGTATAGTGCAACAAATATACATATATACATATTTCAACAACACAATACTTTACGATTCCAACTGTGAATACCCTGGTTGAAATCGCTATTTTAACAACGAATACAACGTTGCTTATTAAGGTGTACTCAAACGCAATTCTACCAATGATGCATAAAAAAACCTGAATTTGATCTAGTGATTGTTAACAAATCTCTAAGGATTATCAAAGATCTTAACAACAAAATTGATAATTTCAGTGATGTTGAGCGAGAAAAGTTTTTTGAAGAAGTCGAACAAACAAGGTTGGAAGAAAAGATTGATTCTAACCACAACATAAGGGAAGAATATGATGTTCCACTTCCATCGCTTCAACGCTCCAGACAACTGTCAATATGAAATTATTACAATGAAATCAAGAAAATACTCATGAAACCATACAAAAAATTAATGTTGAAAGTAGCTTCTGTTATTGGTCTTCTCACAATTGAACGAGACAGACCACGAAAAGTAATGCTAATAAATTTTATAGTCACATAGGCAATTATCAGACAATATCTTGTCCTCAAAAATTTCACGTTGGATCAAATAAGCCTGGTACTCAGGTTTATTGATGAAACAGAAAGAGAATACGGTTATTTGGTAAATAAAACAGATTTGTATGAACGTGAAGTAGAAAACACGTTTGATTCCTACAGTTGGTTAAAGAAAAATGAGGCATTAGCAGATGAACGATATAAGGATACTTCGTCTAATGTTTATGACAAGTATAGAGATTTTATAGCTGATCCTAACAATAATAAGTTCAGTGAGTTTCTTGATTCAATTGTTGGTGCTAAAACTATTAAAAATTGTATAAAAATTGTAAACGAATATTGTATAATGAAAAAACAAATCATCGATTTCAATCATGTTTCAGAAGAAATTCCAAAACAAGATGTGGATGCACTAATGCAACATTACAGATTTTATCATAAAAACCTTTGGTGTGTAAAACAATGTTACAAATATTATAGTAGAATACTTCGGATAATATCATATTTACCACTGCTAATGACTTGCTCTGGTATAATCTCAAGTGGAGCATCATTAAACCCGTTTTTGTTAATAATATCCGGTGTTGGTGTTTCTCTTGCAACAGCGTGTAAAAAAATTGAGCTTTGACTCGAGACTAAAAAAAAAAAAAAATGCCTGCAAAACAGCAAGTATCACTTATAAAAAATTACTTGATCAGATACGATCTTAGTTGCGAGGCATAAAATATGATATGGACGATTTAATACGCGAGTTTCGTATTATTGACAGTGTGTTAACAGATATTCTACCAATGAGAGTTAGCAGGCATGAAAAAAATTATAAAAAAAAGTATGGTGATGATAGGGTATGAAATTTTATCTAAACTTTAAAAATAATCTGACATCTGAAACCTCACATGTAAAAAAAGTTGTCTGTCCTGATGGAGATAGGGTCCTTGAGCCAGAATCCCTTGTGGTGAAAATGTATAGTTGTTGGGAGAGGGATGGATGGTAGAGTCTGGGATGGGGAAATCGTACTTAATGAGAGTCTCTAGCACATGGGGATATAGTTCTTGAGCCAGAATGCCCGTTTTTCTCTACTACTACCTTCTTCACTGAGAAAATCTGAACTAAAGCATGCATCCATAATGCTTTAATTGTAAATTGTACTTACTCAGTGTACGCCTTTAGCTTCATTCCATATACTGACGTCTTTTTAATCTGCCATTGTGCATACTTTTAACAATAAAATTAAAGTGCTCACTACTTAAATTTAGTGTATTCCTTTCTATGATGTGTTGTATATGTACATAGTTAAAAAAGTTGTATATTTGCATGTTACTGTTGTCTTTTGATCTACTATTACCTTTAGCACTGTAATAATAACACATGTATTGTTTTATTGTAAATATGTGCCATCTGCCTACCAGTCTGCTGAATTCTGTTGTCATTTAATTTGATGTTACCGTTGGCACTGTAATGTTTATTTGTGTTTTGCTTAACTGTAAATATGTACTACTTGTGTACCCATCTGATGAATTATTAAATACTTTTGTCATGTACAGAGCTGTTGTTTTATGTAGTTTTGCGCAGACCACAGAAGCAAAAATAAAATTTATTGTGTGTGTGTGTGTGTGTGTGTGTGTGTGTGTGTGTGTGTGTGTGTGTGTGTGTGTGATTTGGAATTTTAACGTAGCTTTAACAATTTTAGTCATATCGCTACGATGTCTGCGGTGTGGCAGTTCATAGTGATGTCTAGCACCGGTGCATCACGCCGCAGACATGTAGCATGATGTCCCACCCAATCACATTATCCTGACACCAGGCCGATCAGTCCCAACACTAACATCTTAATACCGAGTGCCAAATGAGACAGCTGCAAGAACCATTTTATAAGTCTTTGGCATGACTCATCCTGGGTTCGAACCCGCAACCTCCCACATCCAAGGTGGGCGCTCTAACAACTTAGGCCATCTCTTGTATCTTAGCTGGTTGTTTTTAGCATCATTTTCTGCACATTATAGGCCTAATGATGCAGAGGAAATGGGAACTAAGACACTTCTCAATGTCACACCTAGTTAAGTAGCTGACCTGGGCTGGACTGGGGAGGCATCGAACCTGCAACCATTGGATTCTGAGTCCCACATTCAAGCAGATAAGCTACTGTGGTGTCCACGATTCTCATTATGTCCTGTATGACAATCTCAATCCCTCTCTCTCTCTCTCTCTCTCTCTCTCTCTCTATATATATATATATATATATATATATATATATATATATATATAACGATCTTTCATCTTTCCAAGTTACAAATTAAATATTAAACTAAATAAAGAATCAATGACTTAACTTTTACTTTGATTTAAGATTATACACGCATTGACTTTATTTCATTTATCGTAACTGCTTCAGCAATAGATATGCTAAAATTGGAATGATACAGAGAAGTTTAGCATTTGAGTGCAAGGATGACATGCAAATTCGTGAAGCGTTTCATATTTTAAGGGGCCCCAGGCAGCCGATGTGGTTTAAAGCGTTTGTTTTTACCGACCACCGCCATTTCACCCCTTTCTCAGGCTCATACAATGTGGGTATGCAAAAACTTCCCAGTAGCTTCTTGTGAGTTGGTGGTCTTTGCCAGATTAAAGGTGGAGCAAATGGACCAGTTGCTCAGGGTTTCCCGCCCGGCAGAGGGGTCCAGCAACACAGTGAAATATTTTTTGTTGGGGTGGGGAGTGGGAGAGAAAGTCTGCTTTATGAAACTTCAATGTCTCATACGACCTTATTCTCGCTTTGGCCCTGTTCACCCACCTATATTTGGGGAGTCATTTTGGAGTGGAAGGACCTTCATCTCCAACACCGGAATAATGGACCTTCCACCCCAACACTGGGATAATGGACCTTCCACCCCAACACAGCTCTCCAAATATCGAGACGGGGTGAGAAAAGTCAGCGGAAACTCAAACTAATTTCCTTATTACAAGTATTTGTTGCAGTTGAAATATGTATAAAAAAATTTACACCATTGTTCAACTGCAACAAATTCATGATATAAATGTTCGTTGAGTTGCCCTGTTTGAGTTCGTGTGTGATCACAAATCAAACGGTATGAATCAGCCAGTTCCGGACAGGTTGCTGGCACTACAAATTCCATTAACTTTATTAAAATGCAACTATTTTATCAGATAAAGCAACATAACCTATGCTGATTTTTTTAAAATTATTTTGTGTCCAAGTAAGTGCATAACATATTATATAATCTTGGTACATCTTAAGTTATAATTGATTCACTGTTATTCATAAAAATTGTCGAAAAATGAAAAAAACACATCAGGAACCTTAATTAGTATACAAAGGAAACCCACTCTAGATGCATTCATATCTAATTATTGTCTGTATTTAAATGATGTAAGTAAATAAATCATTTATTCTGGAGCATTAGATTTAGAGAAGTTTTCTCTCTTACATATGCAGTTACTATATACATTATTTGTCACATGGGTGCACGAGAATAAGGTCATTTGCTGCTTGGTATCTGGAACTAATAATTATTCTCCATAGTCGGGCAGATAAATCCTTTCAAAACATGAAACAGGTCTGTTTTTTTGTTGCTATTTTGATACTTAAATAAATGTCTGCAGGAAAGTACAACAGATCCGATACATAGCGAATTATACTTCTGATTTTAATATGTTTTTCCTTATACACGTCATAGCATCATAATACATTTTTAATTTGAATACCTCTCTCTCTCTCCAAACTGTACCCTTTTATCCATTTGCTTGAGGAGATGTTTGTTGTCCGTATTTCGAGTTCGAAGATGACTATGACATCACTAACCGGTGTGGTTTCTGTAAGTATGTAGGTGGCTCATTTATGCCAGTATATGCTCTGAACTGTCTGCGTCACACTATACAGGAGATGCCGCTTGGGGTTGCTTGATCAATAAAGGACGTACTGCAGTTCCGAGATTTACACTGCTTGTGCTTCTACTCTGCCTCTGAAATTCTCCTCAGCTCAAAATCTGAAGCTCCAATAAGGATGAGACTGCGCCAGGTGGAGCACTGCCATATGAGATCTTCCCAAGACTCAGAGTCAGTGTAGAAATGCTTCAAGGATGAATTGAGGGAATCTACTCAGCGTTTTTTGTTTTCTTCTGACCAATAGAGAGAGCTTGTCCTCCTATAGTTCGCCATCGAAAATCTTCCTTGATAGTCGCTCTTCTGACATCCTGATAACGTGACATGCCCACCACATCTCTGATTTCATCAGCAGAGTGTGGATGCTTGGAATACTTGCCAGTGTGAGAACCCATGAGTCTGAGACCCTGTCCTGCCATCTTATCCTCATTAGTTTCTTCAGGCACACCACTTGGAAATGGTTCATGCATACAGCAGATCAGCAACACAATAGCTTTGTAGACCTTCAGGTTTTTTGCACTGATGCATCTGTGCTTCCACAGATTTGTGCATAATCTTACAAAGGCCACACTTGCTTAAGCAATTCTGGCATTGGTTTCATCATCAATGTGAACTGCATGTGACTCTATTGTCAAGATAGGTGAACTTGTCCACAGCAAGAAGGGTTTTGGTCATTTCCTGTAATGGTAGGTTCTTCGTAGGGCTTTCCTGGTTCAGGTTGGTGCATCACCTCTGTCTTCTTGATACTGATTGTGAGACCGAAATTATCGAAAGCTGAAGAGAAATGATCCATACTCTGTTGCATGTCAAGATAAGATTTGGCATTCAGGAAACAGTCACTTCCTGTGACTTTGTCATCGCATGTAGTCTTTTCAAATTGACCAGCTTGCCATCTATTTGGTCTCTGATATCAATGCCAGTATCATGTCACAGAAGTCATCAGTAAGCATGGTGGAGAACACCATACTGAACAGGGTTGGGGCAAACACACAGCCCTGCTGTTCAGCTGGCTCACCTATCCACAAGCAAGCATGCCATCATAAAATTGCCAAACCACAGCGATAAATTTCTCCAGGCAACAAAATTTTGCCATGATCTTCCAGTGGCCTCCAGTGTAGTATTTACTAATGCCTAATACACCAAATTTGACAAAAAATGAACATGTATTGAACTTTTCATGGCCACATGTATGAAAATGGCAGTGATAAACTGACCACTCTACAATGACCAGTAAAACACTTTGTGATGTGTGACTGAAACTGCCCTTGAATAAAGTAAACCAACTGGGAGGTTGTTTCAGAGGCTGTTTCAGGGACTAAATTGTCATTATCTAATTATTGAAAATATTTGCATAAATGTCAGGTTAACTTATACAGGTGTCAAAAGACATGAGTTTAACTTAAAATGCTAATATTTAAAAATTCAACATCAAAGAATGGTTATTTGTTTAATGACAACTCATGAAAGGCTTTAAAATGCAGAGCCAATGGGAGCAAAGTGCTACAAATGCAATCTATTTTGGGCCGATCTGGGCAGGGTTTGTACTTGCGATCTTTATATGAGTCCAGCACTCCAACCACTTAAAAGGAATTTATATTGTGCCTATGTATGTATGTAGGTAGGTAGGTAGGTAGGTAGGTGTGGAAGGTTAATCAGAATTTGTGCATCAGTCTCATTGCTGGTTGATTGTGGGCATAGAAATTATGTGTGAAAGCCCCAGAACTTTCATCACATCCATAATGGAATTTAAGAAAGTCCCAGAACCTTCATTACATCCATAATGGAATTTACAGTAATGTAATAATGTCCCAGAACCCTCATTACATCCATAATGGAATTTACAGTAATGTAATAATGTCCCAGAACCCTCATTACATCCATAATGGAATTTACAGTAATGTAATAATGTCCCAGAACCCTCATTACATCCATAATGGAATTTACAGTAATGTAATAATGTCCCAGAACCCTCATTACATCCATAATGGAATTTACAGTAATGTAATAATGTCCCAGAACCCTCATTACATCCATAATGGAATTTACAGTAATGTAATAATGTCCCAGAACCCTCATTACATCCATAATGGAATTTACAGTAATGTAATAATGTCCCAGAACCCTCATAACATCCATAATGGAATTTACAGTAATGTAATAATGTCCCAGAACCCTCATAACATACATAATAGCATTTAAGAAAGTCCCAGAACCATTATTATATCCATATTGATAAAAAAAAAGAAAGTCACTGAAAACTCAATCAGACAAACTAAGTCTAAATATCCAAGACACACATGTAATATTAATTTAATCCAATTCTGACTGACACATAAAGAACAAAGAATGAACATTGATAAACTTTGCAGCAGTAGGGCTACAACATTCTGAGGTGAAAATTGTGTGGATAGCTGTGCTGGCTTTTTAAATGTGAGTGGGAGGCTCTTTTCAAAACATCTGAACTAAGAAATAGCCTCAGGTAAATGAATATTACATTTTGGTTTCCATTATTTAAAATAATATCTTAGGCTAAATACATTAAACTTGTGTTTTGAAACAAGCTTCTTATCTGGATGCTTTACATTCCAATACTGATCCTCAATTTGCCTTCATTGAAATTCAGCAGTGGGAAAAAATTATGAGCTGAGCATACTTAAGTTTACAAGTTTTATGAAAGTGGGACCTGGTGGTCACAGCGCCTCATGTCAATTACGTTGGCCTATTCCCTGATCAGGCATAAAATACCGTACACTATCAGGTAACTCATTTTCATGCTAAAAATTAATATATTTAATTTTATGAAAATATTATAAATAAAAATCATAGGATAAGGCTTTGAATTTTCTACGAGCAATTACACTTACAGAATGGGACTAAGATTGCCTGATATTTTGTGAGATTTGCCTAAAAGAGTGAGATAACATAGGTCTACCATGTTTACTTAACACTGCACAGATCAAAGGTTGGCATAAACAGATGGGAAGAGTGACAATTTAACTGCAGGGCCTCTACAAATACAAAACATTAATTGCTGGTAAATGTATCTATAGACTTTTTATTACTAATCAGAACACAAATTGTCAAAGTCTGTGATTGAGGTTGAGAAAACTTTAAAACTTAGTCAATATAAATATATCCAGACACAGCTATTAACATAATATTCAATAAAATAATCTAATATAGTCTCAATTTCATATCATCTAAAGTAATAGCCAATACTTTTCAATAG
>JAECUM010092936.1:85000-112500 GCA_016617855.1 Megalonaias nervosa
TTGCAGTTGGACCTGCCATATAAGCCACATCATATGGTACTTCCAATTACATTCACCTAAAATTATGACTACTACATGTTCTATGAATGTTAATTTAGACAGCATGTAAGACCATAACTAGATATTTTACTCCCAAGGTATCAATCAACCTCATCTGAACTTCATCAATACCCCACAAATTTAAAAATGCTTTTAAAATTAAGCTTCACTTTGAGCTCACATCACCAAATTAGACATGTAGGTCATAAAAACATTCCTTTGATTAAATTTAGAATCAACTGATAATTTTGACAGACTTAAAAAGTTTCATGCTTTCAGTTTTATTATTACCAAAATCACATCTGTCAAAAACTCTTCTAACTGGACAGATTCTGAGCTGCATGCTTGCTAAGTCTGAAGAATATCAGGCAAGGTGAGATGCTAATAAAGTTCACATCAATCAGCACAGTTGAAAATTAAATAAGAAATTGAAAAGCTCCAATCTGCAGGTAACAAACTGGCTCACACTCCATCCTGAAAGGAATAAAAGAAATGTGGATATATGTTCACTGTATTTTAATTTAAATTAGATGTTACATAAATATATCAAACTAAATTAAGACATCTTAAAAGAAAATAAAAAGCAGTATCAATCTAGATAAAAGGTGCATATATAAAAATAAACATGTCAAAATTAAGTGCATACAAGTCTTTCCATTCTCATATAGTGACAGCAAGCATATACACAGCAATAATTTATGGGAAGTAAATATATCCTGTGTCTGCACCTGTTTTCTAAATTGAACTATGCATCATTTGAAGCCAATTGTATTTATATTTAAATATGTTTGACTAGTTTAAAATAAACAGGACAAGAACACACACAACTCGCACATGGCATACTTCAGCATAGTTTGAAACTTAACTGTCAATAAGTCCAGGAAATAAACACAAAAGATCTTGTTATTATTTTACAGTACATTACATATGACCTGATGCATTTTAATAACCATATATACTCGCTGATAAATTGAGTGAAACTGCAAACAACAAAGATCCTGATCTGCCATATTATAACATAGCTGCAGGTCAGGGTCTGTGTTGTTGATTACTCCTAACATACTGCACAGCCCCAGATCAGCCAGTGCATTACGTGACAGCAGACCATGGTCTGTGCAGTTAGCAGTTGGGCTCGTCTTACAAGTGAGTACATATGGTACACATGTGTTTATCTAGCACTCAGTATAATCTGTTAGAAATTAGTGTAAAAAAAGTCAATGTGACTTACTTTCTCTTAGGGAAAGGCACAATAACATTATCACTAATTTTAAAAAGTATGTAATTATGACCATATTTTATATGTGGTGTTTTATCTATGATGTAAGGAATATCTGGACATTGCCTATAATTACAGCACTCCAAAAGTTAGAGATCTTACTGGAGAAATGGGACCTAAGTGCTTTTCTCATTGACACACTGAAGTTACCAATATGGGCTGGCCTTGGCAAGAATTGAACCCACAGCCCTTGAATTATGAGTCTGACACTCTACTAACTGAGCTACCACAGCTCCATCCCTGGAAGAACAAAATTCACTTAAGGGTTAACCTCTAAATAACAAAGTCATAAATATAAGAAAAGAAGGTCAGTGTGTCCAACTTTTACATGGGATGGTTTAGAACAATGCAAAATAGCACCATGATCAAGATCCATGAACACTGCATGCCTGAAGCTGGAGATTTGCCTGAAAGATAAAATTTGTACCGGGGGGGGTAACCAGTACATAAGTTTGAGAAAAAAGAATCACTCTGACCAGCATTCCCCTGCGGTGGTTCAGAATGACGCCAGGAACATACAACATTTCATTAGGACGCCATGCCTACGGCTGGAGATTTGCTGCCAGGACTAAACTTTTATATTGGAGTGACTGTAACAAGAAAGGGATTTTTCTGACAGACAGAGAACATGGTCTGTGGTCCATGGAATTGGGAATTTATGTTCATTAAATGGACATAAAATATTGGAATTTTTGAAAAATATTCTCAATAACATATTTATGGAAACTTGAGGTAATAATAATAATAATAATAATAATAATAATAATAATGATAATAATAATAATAATAATAATAAGAAGAAGAAGAAGAAGAAGAAGAAGAAAAATGCATTAACAATAACAATAATGATGATAATAAAAAGAATTTTTTAATAATAGTTATTTTTTTTACACATTAGCTGCTGTTAGGCTGGCAACAGAATTTTTGTAGTATTCAAATTTGGCTCTATGAAAGTTCAACAAGTTTAGATAAATTTACTTTAAAAGAAAAGGATTGAACTAGTAAATTTGAACTCCAGACCTTGTTCTCACTTAAGTTTTGTCTTAACACATAAATCTACCAGCATTTTACTAAATGATTCCATATTTCTCATGTCATACTAACATTTTTTCAATTTAACACAATATTAATGATTTCTGCAAGATTCTTCCTCCGGAAATTGACTTCCTTTTGCTATAAATTCATCATTGAAAATACAGTCCACTAATGACCTCAATGTCTTTGCAAGTTAAGTAAGCAAATAACTGGGTAAACCTGGAGTTTGTCATCACCCTAATAGTTATGTGAAATAAATGACTACCTCAGATGATGGATAGCACACAGATATAGTGTAGAATATTTTGGGGAATTAGCATCAATTGTGCAACTTCAAAAATTGGTGACTTGAAACACTGAAATGTCTCTAATCTTCCTTATAAAAAATCTTTAACTTTTAACATTACATCTACATGTAATTAAAATAATTTTATACTTCGTTCCACACACAGATTTTTCTTATCTGTAACTCAGTAAATTTTGAGGTCAGCATCATTAAATGTAACTAAAAGTACCTAATTCATTGCACACAAAGTATTTAAAATAATTAGGTACCTTGAGCTATATTTAATGATGCTCATCTAAAAAAAATCGACTGAGGTACTGATAGGAAAAATATGCACTGCTCTGTTACGAATCCCAAGTTTCTTGTTTCGTAAAAATAACATCATCAATTTTTAGTCTTCACTAAAAAAAATAAATTAACAACAAATTCATATGAAATCATGTTAATTAAAAATTCACACAAGCCAAAATTGCATAAAGTCAGCAGATACCTGCATTTAAATACTTAGTTGGAACAGAAAAACATATGTTTGAGTGTTTTATCTTTGTATGATCACAATAACATTAATAAGATGCTCTGCTACCTCTTGAATTCAGCAATCATGTATAGATGAAAGATTTGTCTCACCTGTCTACATTCCATAAAGTCAAGGAAAGAAACCCTTCCTCTTACCTCCCTTTACCACCTCTAGGTGGCTATTGTTATTTACCAGTTTTGTTTGCGCAAAAACTCAATGATTCACATCTGCAGATAGATGGGGGGGGGGGGGCAATAGTAATGTGATCATGTACATATCCTTGGCAAAACAAAATCTACTAAAAAAATTGCTTTCTCCCTTGAATACATTCCCCAAACACATCAACATTAGGAAAATACGTATTAGGAAGAGGAAATGCTGAGCATCCACCCTCTACCATGGTCAGCCTGGAAGAAATGTGGATTCTTCCCTGTACCAGGGTAAAATGCAGTCCTAATATGAGAACAGCACCACTGCTGATCACCTAAGCTGTCATGCCATTACCCATATAAGAAAAAGAGAGAAGCAAAGACTATCTTTTCTTACTAAGTGAATCACAAGGCAAGTCCAGCGAAAGCACTGTTCTGCACCCATAACAGACTGTGTTGATTTTAGACCGGTCTGGTGATGGTCTATGCTATAGCCACTGGACCCACTTCATGTCTCTGTGAAGCAAGATCATGCAGACAGAAGCTTGAGAAAGTTGACTGTGCATGTTAGCCAACTGCAGCTTCTATGTCTCAGAGAGCCATGGTCATGGAAGTCTGCAGATTTCCTCCTTGGCTGCTTTAAAGCTGTAATCCATATGTATCATTGGCAGACAGTAAATCATCAAAGTAATCCCTGCACTCACTGTGGAGATTGTCCTCATCAGGTATTCTGTCAACATCCAAATACAACATTGGGGGGGGGGATGGGGGAGGCAGGGATGAGACCTTGCCATTGTCCCTGTGTACTGTTTGATCTCTCCCAATGTTTAAATTGTATAGACTTGTGCCAGTTGCTGCATCAAAATCTGAGCAAATGCTATGGTTTGCCTATGACAGTATAAAATGCCAGTTATTATGCTACCTGGTCAGACTGACTAACTGCTGGAAGGATGGTCCAATGATCACTTGGGAAGTCAGTATGGTTCTTGTCAGGACCAACAGCCAAGTTTTAAGCTGGAATGATTGTTTCTGTAACCACTTGGTAGGTCGGTGTTGAACTGGATGGATCAGCTAACCGGATTGATATAGCTCTGCATACCATGATGTGGCCAGTTGGAATACAGCACAGCCCAATAATGTGACAGAATCCTAATCACTGACTGGGGCTGCCTGTGCATTTGGACTGTTTGGAAAGCAGCCAGAATGGGATTAAACACCCGGGACAGCTGGATGAATGGCTAATCCATGCCTGAAAATTACCTCATGCCCAGATTTATGGGCCCCAGGGACAAGCTCAAGCACTGGGCTGCCTGGCAAATGGAGGACAGTCTCTCATATGCTCCAATTCATTATTGGAGAAATAAGAAAAATTAGATGAACAAATTCATCAAAAGGTCAGCAAATGTGATGTTGCTTTTCACATTATTTGCCACCTCTGCAACTCAGACAATGCATGGTGAGAAATTGTGGATAGCAAGGCTGCAACTCTTTGTTCTTCCATCTGAAGCTCTCCTGATATAATGCTCACCATGGGTGATGTATGCATCACTCCTGGAGGGGGTGGTAAAATCCAAGTGCCACCCCCACACACACACACATATTGGCTGGTGATGACATCTTTGAATTTAAATTTGGTACATCGCAGTTCTTTCCCACAGACTTCTTGTGTCTCTCTTTATTCTCTTAACTCTTCATCCTAGTACTGTGGCTAAGATGTTTTCTGACCATACCTTGGTAACATCTGATGCAGTCATGTATGAACATTTTGTACACTCAAGGCATCTCCCATGTGCGTCTTTATTTGCCTTAAAATATGTACATTTTGTGCATTTCTTCAACACTAATTTCTGAAAGAATAGTGAAACATTTTGGGAAATGACAAGCAGAATTGTAAACTTGCACAGATGATACTTATTATTAAATATGCTAAGTGTCCATAAAAACTAACAGCTGTACAAACTACAGTGTTCGAGCACAAGGTCAAAAATTAAAATATATAGTCCACAACTATATAATTACCAATAATTAAAAATATGATGATTGCAACATTTATTATTATACAATCACTTTTGTCTCTGTTAACTTTACACTGTCAGAATCATGCAATATTTTACAATACTGAACACCCTGACATTGCACACACATGCAAGATGTGTGCATAAAAACAGCATAGTGTATTAGAACTACTTTGTAAATGAACCATGTACACTCATGTAGATGTTTCAGGTTTTGGTTGATTAAATTTGTGAATGAACTAAACAAGTTTTATCCTCCATTTGAAAGAATAGATGATAACATTAACAATGAGGATGAGTTCACTGAGTCAGAAATGAAACTTTCAAACAAGCGCATGAATGAATGTGATATTCGCAATGTCAACAACAAACGTGAGAGACACAGTAATTGAAAATACCATTCTGCTCATTGAAACAGTTATTTAGGAGAAATATTCGTATCTTTTTGCAAATGGAATAGTTCAGACTATGACAAGTGCTCTTGGGTCTATAAAAATATAGCACAGAAAAGCATATTGAGGCCAAGGGCTATCGCATATCCATCAGAGACATACCATTTTACAAGTCTGTGAAAATACCAGATTCGAGAAAAAAAAAATGCAACCAAAGGTTTTGGTAGGAAACTAAAAGATACAGAGCCAAAGCAAGATGACAAAATAGTATATTTCTGCTGGCTAAATTGACTGTCACACAACATCTGCTTTGCAATTTTCCCAGTGCAACTATTTTGATACAATGTTAGGATAGCGATAGAAGACACATACTGTATGATACAGGTCATAAGCTGGAGTCTCTCCAACTGAGAGATGCAAGTGACAGGACATAAAATTGTCTTCTTTAGCTGGTAATAAGAACGGTAATAAATATACTTGCATTTATGTATCCTGAATTTCCTCAAAATGTACTTTCTTACAGGGGTCATGCTACCAGGCGAAGTGGGCGACAAAGTCACCTAAAATATGTAAACTTCACCTTCTTCCGTAAGGAAGTGAAAACAACTTCGCCCTGTGATTTTTTTCGAGGTACGTTGACCGACATGTCATTTTGAGATGCACCCTCACCTAAGCCAGGTTAATTCTAGTATTGTGTTGTAGTGAAATGTATTCATCTAGCCATCATTAGCTAGGCCTAGTTTTGATATCAATTATGTTGACAAACAAACTCTTGCACCTTCACAGACATGTGTTTTGATAGCTGATTGACCATTAACCCTTTCCTGAGTCAGTTAGCAACTATCACTGCCTGATTTCCGCATGTTATCCTTAATGATAAAAACATACAAACTTGTGTTTGGAAACTTTAACAATAGTATGTAAATAACAATTTGAGTTTTAAGAACAGAATTGGTGATCTGGATATTTTAACTGCCTCTTGTACACTATTTCATCATAAAATTAGTTTGAAACTGTAAGTGAACCAGTAACGGGGAAATACATCGCTGTGTGTGGAAGTACCAGTTTAAAGTTTATTAGATTGTCTGTTTTCGTAAATCATCGTGCAAATATATTCAGAAAAAAAATACAATTCATAGAAAGCAATGCCTAGGTATTATGTTATTTGAGATTTAACTTTAAAATTATGTAGGTCAGAAACAAATTGGACAATGCTATCTTGTGGAATTCGTGACAAGCGCTGTATGGTCAAAGTTGTTTTCTGACGATTTGTATTTGTGAAAATACGGAAAAAAGAAGCGCAGCTTTTCCTATCTAACCAATGCCTAAAATTACTACATGTAGACAAATAAATAAGCCACAAATTTGCAATCATATCAATGGACTGTTGAAATGAAGCTATATAAAGTCAGCGGTAACATTATGAAAATCGCTCCTTCTAACAATAGATGCACTCACATGTCTATGTTGATTCGGTTGGAAAGAAGGGTGCAGCTGATATACCGACTATAAAGGAGCAATGTCTGTAATTTTAAGCATTTTAGTGTTATGTATCAATAGTTACGGTAATGTTTTATTTGCAACAAACAAATTAGGGCTAACAGTTAGTCTGAGTTTCCTCTGACCCTTGCCACCCCATTTTTGACATTTGGACATTGATGTTGGGGTGTAGGGTCAGAGTCCACTGCCTATCGAAAAGTTGGAATTCACCGACACCAATTGGTGTCGGCATAGGGTAGCCACTTACTAGCCAGCCTAGCGAACTTGAACAAGCCTTCATCGAAATATACCCGTATGAAATTGATATGAATGTGATTTATTTCCTTAAAAATCGCGAGCATAGTATTTGTCATGTCTTTAAACCGCTGACAGACGACATGAAAGTACATTGTTGCTGAAATTTGACCTGGATCTCGTCATTTGCATTCCGAGTCACATGACTATACAAATCTCGCAACGTACATGTCAATGACATCAGAGGTCATATAGTCGCGTGACATGAACAATAAACCATTCCTAGTGTTGCTATAGGAAAACAAATCAAACATATAAATTAAAGTCACGTAATCTTTATAGAAAAATGAAAGAACACAAACTTCTGAAAATATTTATTCTATAAACAATGACCGGAAGTCTGTAAATGTTGCAGCAACTTGAAGAAAACCAGATTCACTAAGCAGAGAGCACACGTCAATGCAGTAGTCACGTGATATCAACAAAAACATTGCTGACACATGCTCGGTACTTATTGAAAATGGTTTTCTCCACCCTGCTGCGATACCGACAGGTTTCTGGTCATTGTTCTCAGAATAAATATGTTGAGAATTAAGTGTGCACTATATTTATTTACAAACATTAAGTGACTTCTATACAATATTTCCAAATTCTATGTACAACAACTTTGGAGATTTGTTTATTGTCGATATCATGTGTCTATTTGACCTCTGATGTCACTGACATGTACATGGCAAGATTTGTATAGTCATGTGACTTGGAATGCAAATGACAAGATCTAGGTCAAATTTCAGCAACGATGTACTTTCATCTTGTCTGTCAGCGGATTAAAGATATGATGAATGCTACGCTCGCGATTTTTGAGAAAATAAATCATATTCCTATCGATTTCATATGGGTATATCTTGATGAAAGTTCGTTCAAGTTTGCTAGGCTGGTTAGTAAGCGGCTACCATATGCCGACACCAACTGGTGTTGGCAAATTCCAACTTTTCGATAGGCAGTGGACTCTGACCCTACACCCCAACATCAATGTCCAAATGTCAAAAATGGGGTGGCAAGGGTCAGAGGAAACTCGGACTAGGCAAACAGTATGATCTGAACACACACGTGCATTTGCCCTCATGTACATGGTACAGGGGTTGTTTCAAACGCTTTTAGAAATCTTTCAAAGTGCCATTATTGTGAACTTTTATAAAGTATTTTTAAAAATTGATTAAGGGTAGTTGATTAAGCATTTTTACTAACTTGCACTTACAATAAATGTAATCTGGTTACTCAGTTAAAATTTGTTACAATGTAGTTTCTGTTATTCTCTTTTCAAGTCATATGGCCAAAATAACTCAGAAAATTTCCTACTTGAAAATAAAGTATTGCTTAAATCCAATGCTAAATGCAAATATGAATACTGGGAAACAGAGGGCATAATTCAAATAAGAGAACACACACACGCACGCATGCGCACACACACACACACACACATCATCATTGATGGGTACAACCTCGAAGTTGTTGAGAACTACACATACCTTGGGTCCACCATCTCCTGCTCGTTCTCCATTGATGCTGAGGTGAATGGCAGGATTGCCAAGGCAGCAGCAGTTATGGCCAGACTGAACCAGAGGGTCTGGAACAACCCCAACCTCACTGAGAAGACCAAACTGCATGTCTACCAGGCCTGCGTGCTCAGCACACTCCTCTACAGCAGCGAGGCATGGACCACCTATGCAAACCACGAAAGGAAACTCAACAGCTTCCACCTGAGATGCCTGTGGTGCATTCTGCGCATCCAGTACAAAGTACTCAACACAGAGGTTCTGGAATGCGCCAGTTTGAACAGCGTGTTCTCCATTCTCAGCGAGAGGAACCTTCGCTGGCTCAGCCACATCAAGAGAATGGACCCAGGCTGCATTCCCAAGAACCTGCTATACGGCGAGCTAGCAGAAGGCGCACGACCGACTGGACGGCCACATCTGCGTTACAAAGATGTCTGCAAGAAGGATATGAAGACGGCCAACATCAACGTCAACGACTGAGAGAGCTGTGCTGACGACCGTTCCGCCTGGCGCCTTGCTGTCAGACAGGGCATTCAGAAAGTCGAGGAAGCCAGAAACACAAACCTCGCTACAAAGAGAGCCAGGAGGAAGGCGAAACAACAACAGCCTCAACGTTCACCTGCAGCAACTGCAACAGAGACTGTCATTCTAGGGTCTGACTCTTCAGCCACTCGTGAAGGTGCAGATAGGACACCCAATCGGAAGCTACACCATCGTCTCCTGAAGACAGATGGATGCCAACAACGAGGATGATATATATATATATATATATATATATATATATATATATATATATATGTATATATATATATTGCATTTCTTGCTTCGTGTCCACTTCTCCCTGTTGAGCTCTCACTTCTCCCTGTTCTGTCCAAGAGAAGTCACTTCTCCCTAAAATTCAAGTCTAGCTTGACCCCTGTTCTTAGTTAGTTCTTCAAATCTGAATGACATATTCTACAAAACCTGATACACACAGAAACTGTACAAAAATTTTGAGTACATTTTCAACTGAAATCAGCACCAAATTGACCCAATAATTCGGTCCATCAACATAAAAACAAAATCTGTCCATTCCAGACCAAATGGAAAAGTTGTTGCAATGCGCATTCATTCTCAATATGACTCTAAATTTCAATTTCAAGTAGACCAAAACGATAATTCTTTTTGAAAGTACTATCAACCATGTAACGAAGTTCAAAGGTTGCTGTGTAGTGCTATGTGCGCAATAATATTGTTATTGTGTATTGATGAATCAACGGTTGTGTATGTATTTCTTAATACAGCATAAATTCAATTACTTTGTTTCTTGTATTTTTTATGGATAAGCCTTACGTAGAATAACAAAATGAATATATAATAAAAACATTACTGCAATTGTATGGGAAATCTGAACTCGTTTTTTTGGAATAATACTTCACTCCCAAAAGCCATGCAATATTATTCCCCCCCTCCCAAAAAAACCCATTTATATTTTCCCATACAAATACAGTACCCTCGAGGTACAGACCTTCACACTCACTACTTTGCTAAATCTATCAATGGATGGTGTAAAAGTTCAAAAGACTGACCAAGATTCCTGAAGAGGTGTTGAAAATGATGTATTTAATTCAAGTGAAAGCATAAAACTAGTAGACAATTGTAGCCACCCAGCAGTGGAAAGGGAAGAGGGCTGGGAAGAGTTTCTTCCCTTTGTGTGTAATACAGACAGGAAAAACTGATTTTTCATCTTTCCATTATTACTGCATTCAAAACCTTTGTAGTGTATCTTCCTAATATTAATGTGATCAGGAATTAGTTCAAAGAGAAACATATCTCTCACATGAAGAAATGCATAAGTGGAATATTAACTGCCAAAAAGGCATCTTACATTTACTGGTGATTTGCTAGTACCACAAAACTTTTACACTAGTGTAAGCCTGTAAGCAATAATAAGACAGACACAAAAGTAGACCATTATTCCCTAGGATGGTTCAAAATGATGCAAGAAACACCCTGACCACGTTCCACAAACATACTACAGCTGGAGATTAGTCTAGAAAACTAGAACACACGGGTGAACTTTAAACAAGTCATTTGTTACTTTTTAAAGTGAGTCACAATGACTTAGTTTCTTGTGGGCTGGTTAAGAATGAGCACACTAAGTTCCATGAAAAATCTATGCATAGAGCTGGTAGCAGTGGCATCAATGCATTTATACATTTAACCCAACTATGGACAATGTCACTGCTGCCTTCAACAGAGTATAACAAAGCTCTCCCATATTTTGTACTGGCAAGCTAAAGACATACAACTCTGTCATACACTGCAGAAATTTAATGTATTTTGTAATTAATTGTCAAAATGAAGAAAATGTATGTCATTTAATACATTAAGTGTTTGTAAGAATGCATTTTAATGAACAAATGTATACATGCACAGTAAACATTTATTACAGTTCTTTTGGGAACCCATAATTACTGCACTATACCATACTTCCTTTATATATATATATCTATATATATATATATATATATATATATATATATATATATATATATAGATATATATAACACTTTATTAGATACATGAATCAACTTCATATCCAACTGTAATTCATTATATCTGTGTGCATACTGTGTTTATATACAAGAACTGGAAGTAAAATGATATGACTCTATCTTCACTTTATCTGTGTGCATACTGCGTTAAAATGTAGTTCATCATATCTGTGTGCATACTGTGTTATACTGTAGAAAGAAGTAACATGATACGGCTCTATCTTCATTATATTTGTGTGCATATTGTTTTATACTGTAGTTCATTATATCTGTGTACATACTGAGTTACACTAGCAGGAAGTAAACTGATATGGCTCTATCTTCATTATATCTGTGTACATAGTGTTATACTTTAGTTCATTAAATCTGTGTGCATACTGTGTGTTCTAGCAGGAAGTAAAATTAAATGGCTCTATTTTCATTATATCTGTATGCATACTGTGTTAGACTACTCCATCATATTTGTGTGCATACTGTGTTATACTGTAACAGGAAGTAATATGATATGGCTGTATCCTCACAATATATGTGTACATACTGTTATAATGTAGTTCATCAAATCTGTGTGCATACTGTTTTTTACTGACACAGGAAGTAAAATGATATGGCTCTATCTTCATTATATTTGTGTGCATACTATGTTATACTGTAACAGGAAGTAAAATAATATGGCTCTATCTTCACTATATCTGTGTAAATACTGTGTTATAATGTAGTTCATCATACCTGTGTGCATACAGTGTTATATGGTAACAGGAAGTTAAATGATATGGCTCTATCTTCACTATAACTATGTGCATGTTATATTGTAGTTCATTAATAAAGGAGCTGGTAAAATCATGTGGCTCTATTGATGGTCAATGCTGATACGATGGAAAATAACCCTGACAATATTCAAGTTTCAGTCAGGATTTTGAGATTGTAATATTGAAATTATGATAAGGAACCATCCCAATCCCGATTGCAAAAAAATTATTTGAAAACTTTCATACCCTTAAGAGTAATACTTCTTGATCTGCTTCTTGAAGGAATCAATAACAGCTTGTCTAGAAATAAAATCAAGACATAAATTTTACAAAATTCTTCCAAATGAAATATTACACAACCTTCAACATAATATATTGAACACAATGAGAATTAATTTGATTTAAGCAAAGAACTATCAAAAACAATGTGTCATTAAATCTTGGTTTTCATTTTTATTTTGGCTATACTACTATCAAAAATAGTTACCATCATTTTAAATGTTTTTACTTATGTAATTTACTACCCACAATACGACCAAGGGACCAGCTGAATAAATTTGTGAAAATATTAGGGGGTGGGCTTATTTTCTAACTAGATATCCTTGGTAGATATTTGCAAACATTTTCTAAAAATGTAGGGTTGGGGTGGGATCATCACTTGATAAATACAGTAAGCATCCTCACATCAAAATGGAAAATTTTGTGTTTGTTTGCATTGTGAACTGTACGTGGGGAAAAAAAACCTTTAAACTGATGACCAAAGATTCATTGGGTATTTAATATCATGCTTTGCAAAAGTTTCAAACAACTGAGTTCCATAATTAATACATGACACTCAATTTATTGTATTAGACTCACCTGAAGACATTGTGGTTGAAAATAAATGCCATGATATGTCCAGTATCAATGTACCTGACTTCTGACCCTGGCCACAAATTACTTAAGTTCAGCACATTATCTCTTGGCACGTATGAATCATGTTTAGCTGCAATGATTATAATAAGTTCTGTGTCCACTGGTATTGAGAAATTTCCAAGATGTGTGCATTCATCCATGACACCTCTCATGAAGTCCACTGCTTTCTGTTGTAAAATAGTGGATGATTCTTCCTCCATTGAAGATTTAGATATGATTGTTGGGCGCTCTCCTTGCGGATGTTTCAACTTCTGAACTAAGGATTTATTGATAGAATTAGTTGCATATGATCTAGATTGAGAATCATTTTGTTTGGAAATATTGTCCAGTAAATTCTGATCCGATCTCAAACTTTTACTAAAGACCTGCCCTGTAGACCCAGTCTGATTCTCTGATTCATTATTATCATGCATTACACTCACAGTTGGGTTCTCTATACTATCTATCTTCTGGTTTCTTGTTTGGTTTGTTTCATTCTTTTTTACTGACCCTGACTGTTGTTCTTGACTAGCTGCTGAACTGGTTTCTAATGATAAATTCCCAAGCTTTCTATCATGCTGAAAATGTCTGCCCTCAAAATGATTATCACTTGTGAGATCAGTGGCTGTCCTAACAAACTCTTGTCCTATACTGTATGCAGACTTGTAATGCTGAAAATATAAATTTTGCTGATTACTCTTTCATCACATCTAAAATGAATCACTATCTTGTATGCCTTCAAAAACTCTGTATTTTCTAACAGAGATAGTCTTTAAACAATTTAACAGAGATGATCAACACAAAATGTATTGGACTTGCAGCTGTACAGGTAAAACCTTAGCTCATTTTATGCTCAGGAACTTTTTAGAAAGCTTTGGTATATAGGTGTTCAACACTGCATCAACATATCACTTCACTGACAACTCAAAATCTTCCCCACTGTAGAAGGAATAAAGATGATAGAATAAGTGACAAAAAGATTTATAAAGAATGAATTCTTTGAAAAGTTCACCATTTAGATGTTTAGGAAAATTTGTTAGTAAATGTGGCTATTTTCAAAGTCTTTATAGTGAAGTGTGATGCAACATCTGGACCAATGATTGGGGGGGGGGTTCTGTAGCTGATTCATTTATTAGTAAGAAAAAAATGTCTAAGTATGAATACAGTGCTCCCTCTTTATAATGTTATCCCTCTTTATAATACTATCCCTCTTTATAATGCTATCATTCTTTATAATACTGTTACTGGAAGCCAAAAAGTGACAACATTATAAGTGAGGAAACCCTATATTAAGTGAGGTTCCAACATGGATGTGTCATATTGGTGCATAAAAACACAACTATAGAGAATTTAATATGAAATCACATTATTGATGTGGTTTAGCCAAGAGTAAATATTAAATGAAGAAATTAAAATGCCGTCTATACTCACTTATAAGTCAAGTCTAACTGCAAACAGCACAGACCCAGATCTGCCATTGCATAATGCACTGGTACATCTGGGTCTGTGCAGTTTTTTTTAAGAGTAATCTGTAGAATAAACAACATATACCTTGGTCTGCAGGTGCATTATGTTATGGCAGATCATGATCTTTGTTGTTTGCAGCTTGACTTAATTTATAAGCGATTAAAGACAGTAGTAATGATAAAACAAAACTGAAAGAATTTCAAGGTATCCATGGTCATATCCATGATATAGTGAAGTGGAATATCAAGGACCTTATATGAGATACCAATGTATCATAAAGACAGTTTATTCTTCGCAAGCACCGCTCCAGTGGTCTAGTGGTTAGAGCGTCCGCCTCGGATGCGGGAGGTCGCAGGTTCAATCCCTGGCCAAGTCATAAAAAAAACTTACAAAAATGGTACTAACAGCTACCTTGCTTGGCGCTCAGCATTAAGAGGTTAGTGTTAGGACTGGTTAGCCTGGTGTCAGGATAATGTGACAGGGTGGGACATGATGCTACATGTCTGCGGCATGATGCCCCAGTGCCTGACATCACTATAAACTGCCACATTGCAGACATCATAACGATATGACTGAAAAATTGTTAAAGTTATGTTTAAAAAAAAATAATCAAAATCCTATTCTTTGCAAGTATCTAAATTAAGCAGATTTCCTTTGCTTTGTGCTTTCAATTTTGCTGTTGTTATAATCATTGTTCTGATTTCTTTTCCAAAATGTTATCACCTTTACCCTTTGCACAACTGTGCCAAAGGACAAGGTTTGATAAAGGTAAATTTCTGGTCCCCAAAATTAGTGATAAATTAAGTAAGAACCTTTGTTATGGTTATACTATCATCCCTATGAGTCCATGGTAATTTACATCAACATGACATAAATCAAGCATTGTGAACCTTTATATTTTTTCCTAAATTGGCGTTTGATCATCCAAAACTTCAAAATATTTTCCTCATTACTACATCTTCAATTCCTCAAAACGATAAACAAAATGGAGAACATGTTTGATTTTCTAACACAATTTGTAACCATCCAATGCATATACAATTTTCTTATATGCTCTTACTTGCACAGATCCATAACTGACAAAATCATGATGGCAAACTGACTTCTTAGCTCACCCATTATAATGTCCACTGCCTTATGGGCCTCATTTTTTTAATCAAAACTGACATTGAAATGTTAGTTGCTATTTGTATGAAGATTTAATTTGTTTCTAATTGTATTTTGGGGCATCCTTGAGTGCCAATGAACAATGTTACAACACATAACACAAGTTTTATTGATATTATCAGTGACTGTTGTGTATATGGTGTTAAAATGTACAGTTTAAATGCATCATTTCTGGTCAACTGGCTTCAAAGTGGCTAGTAACCCATTATGTCTTTAATTCAGGAAAATTGGAGGCACAAAGGAAGAGAAAACCATTGGCTTTTTTATGGCTGTTCCTTTATTAAAAGCTGTTCAGACTTAAATTAATAAATATTAGGGAAGAGACCTCTTTTAGCTATGAGTTTCACCTATATCTGCTTAAGGGCCAAAATTGCCCCTTATACCTTATTCTTTCCTTCAACATTTGCAAAAACATAAATTCTAAGATGTTAAACTTGTTTAACTAAGGGATGCCTCTCTGTGAACATGAAGACTAACTAAACTTAAATGGAAACATTTCTGTTCATGTAAACCTGCTCAGGATCATTATAAACAGTTCTTCCCCACCCCAAATGACACTGATATCACAGATGAATATTAGTATAATCACATGTAACAGAAATTTAGAGAGTTTAACCAGGTACCAATTATAAATCTATTTTATAACAGGGCCTTACATCTTCTGGAGACACTAAGAGTTCTCTAATCTCCTTCTCAAAGATTTCATCAGCATAGTATTGTCGTTGTAGAACCTCCCATGGAATAGCACCACTCATTACACCCTGGAAAGAATCACAAAGTATACACATTTTCAGGTCTGCAGTTTATTATCATTTTCCAATTTAGTTTTAGGTTGTATACTGAAGTATTTCAAGACTGTTTTTCATTTATTTGTGACATGTGTTTTTTCTACCTTATGCGTATAAAATTATCTGTTTTATTTGAGAAACAAAATATCAGATGGAATGGCCTGAATAATTTTACACCTGAAGGCTCAGTCTGGATGACATGGACAATGACGTCAACAAATACATGTCTTTAGACAATATTCATCTCACATTTATATACCCAAGTAAGAATGATTAATTTTAATATAAATCTTTTGACTTAAGTCTGTTTCTTTGTTTCTGTCATTATATTTTGGCAGCAAAATCATTCTTGGAAAATGAGCATATCAAGACAACCTGAAAACTCATTACATACACAGGAACAGCAGCATTTGGACAAACATTTTGAACAACAAAAAAAGCAGAACCCCATAATGACAATTTATTACATATAATATGTGCTTTCCAACTGTGACTGCATGTACAAAGTTAATTCTAAAAATATTCATGAATGTCAAAAAAGTCTACACTTTTGTAAATTTAGCATTTACCCCCTACCAGGGAGTCAATAATGGGGATAATACAGAACCCCTACTGCACATGCATACGATACAAACAAGATAACTACCAAGTTTTGTGAATTTCCAAAATTACAGTTTACAAGGAAATGTGGTAAACAAAAGAAGGATGGATGAACAGATTGTCTGATGAAGGTCTCAGAATATTCTATTGTTAAAGAATTGTGATAACATGGACAACAGCTGAAAGACAGTGTGATGAAGGGTATGGACAATAGCTGAAAGACAGTGTGATGAAGGGTATGGACAACAGCTGAAAGACAGTGTGATGAAGGGTATGGACAACAGCTGAAAGACAGCGTGATGAAGGGTATGGACAACAGCTGAAAGACAGCGTGATGAAGGGTATGGACAACAGCTGAAAGACAGTGTGATGAAGGGTATTGACAACAGCTGAAAGACATTGTGATGAAGGATATGGACAACAGCTGAAAGACAGCATGATGAAGGTATGGACAACAGCTGAAAGACTGTGATGAAGGGTATGGACAACAGCTGAAAGACAGCATGACGAAGGGTATGGACAACAGCTGAAAGACAGTGTGATGAAGGGTATGGACAACAGCTGAAAGACAATGTGATGAAGGGTATGGACAACAGCTGAAAGACAGTGTGATGAAGGGTATGGACAACAGCTGAAAGACAGCATGATGAAGGGTATGAACAGCTGAAAGACGTGATGAAGGGTATGGACAACAGCTGAAAGACAGCGTGATGAAGGATATGAACAACAGCTGAAAGACAGCATGATGAAGGGTATGGACAACAGCTGAAAGACAGCATTATGAAGGGTTACAATCACATTATATCCTCCAATTTGCTATTAAAAATGAAGGAAAGTAAGATGCAGGTTTTGTTCAATTCTGCTGCTTTGAATAAATATGGGGGTGGGGAACCTGTTTGCATCTTGCTGTCCCTGAGAAATGTTATTATCTGAACAATATACTGAATATTAGTGTCTGATTAAGACTGTGTCAGCTAACTCCTCCATACAATATTAAACTGCATAATGATAGATCATACAAAATATTCATGACTTATATAAATAAGAATACACTGAATGACACAAGCAGGGATGAACTAAAATTTTTGCTCCGAAATCCCTTTTCAAATTAATGTAGCCTTTCAACTTTGAGTTTTTGACTCTAAAATCATTTTGTTTCTTGTACTAAACTGAAGCGCCAGGCATCAACAGTTTGATCACAGAGAAACCATTTTTCTCCTTTAAGTCACAATCACCTCTGATCCCAGAATTAATTTGTTTCTCACTGATGCAAAAATGCAAGCCATCTACAAATGCTTCTTAAAGTACAAGGTCTAGAATTTTATCTTTAAATGAAAACAAATATTTCCATGTAGCTATGGTAACAAGCAGACTGGTTCTCCACTGACCTGGGTAAAAACACATGAGGCTGTACTCCAGGACAGACATGGAATTAGAGAGATAGGTTTATGCCAGTTGGTGGCAGCAAGAGAGGCCATCTGAAAATGAAAGAAAATTACAAATATTGTCAAAACTTAAGGGTCATCAGTGAGCCTTTAATCTGTAAAACCACAAATTAATAAAACAAATTCTGAGGTATGTATATAATAAATAAACAACATTTTATAGAACAATCAGAAGTTTTTGTAAAAATAAACTACTGTGCTAACTTTATTCCTTTGGAGGTAAAATAGAAACACTACCATAATCTGTACATGTTCTTTTTAATAGAAAACTAAAATAAAATGATCAGTTTCAAATTAAGATAACACCTTATAATTTAGTCTAGCTTTATTTTTAACACTACAATATATACTTGTTATAAGGTGAGTCCAACTGTAAACTGTACAGACCCAGATTTGTCATTGCACAATGCACTAGCAGATCTTGGTCTGTGCAGTTTGATAGGAGTAATCAGTAGAACAAACAACATATACCCTGTCTGCAGGTGCATTATGTTTTGGCAAATAAGGATCTTTGTTTTCTGCAGTCTGGCTTGACTTATAAGTACATAAATATAGACAGTTTATGAAATGTTACATAGCATGATACCAAGTCTCATCCTCATCCCTAAAGCTGCAATAGCTATAAAATTACAGCTTGGAAAGGAAAGACAACCTCAAATATTTACCTCTGACAATGAACTTGAAGATAGAAGCCCCAATGTGGTACACAGCACAACATCTAATGATAAAATATATGCATACCGAGTTTCTTTCATTAATCCCTGACACTTCTTAAGTTACAGCCCAAAATGAAGTAACAAAAATCTTAAATCCGACCCCAAATGTGGTAGTTAGCTTCCTAATACTGTGGTTTAAATATACACCAAGTTTCATCACTAAAACTGAAATAGCTGTAAAGTTGTGAGAGTAGAATGGAAACTGTGAGGGAAAAGTTGAAATACTGGACTGCGACACTGACCAGGAAGATGGGACCTTAAATGTGGTACACACCACACCTTCTATTGATGAGATATGATAACAAGCTTTGTTCCTTAATCTCAGATGGCTTTAAAGTTACATAGTGGAAATAAATGTGCGACAGAAAAGGATGGACAGATAGAATGCATATACTATATCCTCTGTTTTGCATGAAAAAGTGACAAAATATCCTTTCTAAAGCTAATAGCACAATTAATATACACAGCTCTAGCTCACACATGAACTAAAAAAGATTATAACGATATTAACTCCAATGTCCAGATAAGATTTTAATTAAGTTATCATCCCCCCCTCCAATCTGGAACTTACTGCATGTTCTGAAGTGTCCAAGACTCAATGCGAGCATTTTGTAAACACCTCACAAGGCTCAGTGTTTACCAGACTTAGACTTGGTAACCAGATATTGATCATGTGGTTTATAAAGCTGGAAACATCATGAAATTGAGAGTGCTGTTTTCAGGTGTTCCAACCATTATTAAGAAGATCTACTATAATCATTTGAAACAATCTTAACTTTTTCTGGATACATATTCGATTATGACTGAATGGGATGCAGTGGATTTTAATTTAATTTAACTTTTTTGTTGTAGGTTAGTAAGTTTTAATGACAATTGCAAGATATGTGGAAGATCCTGACAAAGTGCTTAAACTTAAAATATTTATTTTCAAATGTATTTAAATATGCTGCACACATTTTCATTTGATTAATTTGCATAAATTACACAAATACATTGCTTAGCCAGTTCATAAATCAATGTACCAAGTTTTACAAATTTGATAAGAAATATAGTCTCTAGAGAAGTAACAAGCTCAGCCAATCAGACGCAAGATCACCTCATTCATGTAGGCACACCTCACCTGTTACAGAACAAAGACCATAATAATATATTTAGCTTATTTACCATGCCTGAGTAAAATCCAGTTTAAATTCAATCTCCAGATGGGTAACAGTCAATTAGATGTAAAATTACTTCATAAATATGTATTGATCTTGCCCATGATCAAACCATTCCAAGCCTTTATGACGTAAGACAAATTAAAATCTGATTATAAATAGCTGACAGTGCTGACAAGTTCAGTCAGGCAGATGCAAGAACACTTCATAAATATGTCTGTATCTAGCTCATTATTAAACTTGTTCAAGATCATGATGATATAAGCCTCTACTGAATCCTGATCAAATCGAACCTGAAATATGGCCCCCTGAGTGGCAAGAAGCTAATCCAATCAGATGTTAAATCATCTCACTAATATATCTGGATCTCACTCATTAATGAACTCATCTGAAACCTTTATGATATAAACTTCTATCTGACCAAAAATGAATCAGAATTATGGCCTCCAGTGTGGTAACAAGCAATGGCTGAAGGTTGGACCAATGATGGTATATAAGGATCATATTTTTTTCCTCATTAACTGTTCTTTACAACAACACTTCCTTTGAATTTAATTTTATGAGGAATGCATCTGAGGATAGTATGTAAGCATCTCTATCAACATGAATTTTAAATGAAGGTAGACTTTATGAGACTAAAAAATAAATTTCAACTTACAATGGAGAGAATGGATAGATTCCTTTTCTGAGTTTTTCTTCTCATCTGTATGCATTAGTTGTATAATATGACAAGGATGAAACTCCTCTAAATGAAAGGCATGATCTTTCTAAGGATAGATTTTGTTACTACAAGAAAATGCTTGAAACAAACTTGGTCAGTGTACCACAAGTTGACTGAATCACTGTTTAGATTTAATATCTATAATAAAATTAAATAATAAATGAATTATATATAAGATCATAGCAAGTGTCTGTTAAATGTAACCTTTACTCAATTTGCTGAATCATATTTATCTTAGAATTGTTCCAGTAAAACATACTGGGAACCAGGGAAGGAACATTTAATGCGGAGTAGTAATTCATGCATGCAATTTAGAATTTTGCCTGATTTTCATTCTCTGAGTAATCAGAGTATCCTAGCATATATATTTTTAAAACTGCCTTCTGTGAGTATCATCTATATTTTAAATTAAACAATCCCTCATTATACCTGATGAAGTTTTACATAAAAATTAGAATGGGTATTAGTTTGGTTTGATTTTTTGGGCCATGAGACAGGCAAACTAACCAATGAGTCACCATAGCTTCTAACAAATTCATAACAAGCCCTGGACTGAAACAAAATGTAAATAAGGGCAATAACTCTGTCAAAAACTAATTTGTTGAAAGAAACAAAAGCCTAAACAGTCACACTTGCTTCTGAAGACAACTGGCAAATTAAGCAGCATTAGAATATCCTGAAATGTTTCCATGCTTTGATGTGGCTATAACAGTTAAGTTTTTAATGTGAAAATAAAAAAACAACTGCCAAGACCAATAACTACTAGACAGTGTTCAAACTAAACCGGATCATATGCTGCTTGTTTTCTGAGCTATGTTGGTTACAAGCAATTTCCTTTACTGAAGATATGAACTGAATAGCAGGGCCCATAACTAGGTCAAAAATGGTGTAAATAAGACAAAACCGCATCATAACACGTCTAAGTCTATTAGACAGCATTCACATCATGTTGAATCAAAATATGTTCAGTGGTTCATGAGCTATACTGCTACAAGATCAGAAATTGATTTATAAGTCCCTGCAAAAGAGGAGGTGTAACCCCAAGAGCAAAACCCGAAATTATGAAACTGTGCAAGGTCCATAACTCAGTCAAAGATAGTAATCAGGAATATGGCTGATCCATCCCTGAAACACTTAAGCTATTACAAATATAAAATTTGCATAATTCTATAATTTCATGTCCACTGACCTTTATCTTTAATCTATCAATCATTAACTCTCAACAGGGACCTGCCCATCCTCAACTGTAATGCAATTATGAAGCTGATATAAAAAGAAATGGATGCTGTAAACTTGAGGAAGTAGACTTGAAACCCAACAAAATGACAATTAAAGCTTCAGTGACCTTGACATTTGAGACTAAAAATAAATAAAAAGGTGACTCTGCCCATGTGTAATCTGGCCACAATGTCTGAATTATAAATGGATTCAGGAAACCTGATTTATCCAGTGAAAACAGACAAAAAATATGCAATGTCAACTCCAGTAACCTTGACCATTCATCTTTTGGCTTCAGAACCAATGTGGAACCTATGCCTAAGGGCAGTCTACCCGAAGTGAAGTTTGATGAAAACCTGGAACATGAAACTTTATGTATGATGCAGAAAGGAAAATTGCATTTTCAGCTCCAGTAACCTTGGGTTTGGACAAGCTGAGCAATAAAGGTTTCTGCTTTTACACATTTGAAGGCGTTTATGAGGTCTGTGAAAAAAATCAATATCCACACCAAACTGAAATTAAGCTACAGAACAACCCTGTCTACCGACAAATGGATAAATAGACATCACTACTGCCCCTAATACCTTGGGGGTGGGCAGCAAAAATGAAGCAGAAGAGACAAAATCCCTGAATGGCACATACCTCTACTGGACAATGTTTACACCAAATTGCAACAGGGTTTGTTGAATGATTCTTGAGCTATGCTGGTTACAAGAAACTGTTTTGGTCAAGATCCAAAATTTATTAATAAAGGGCTGCAACTCTGTCAAAAATGTAGTTGGAACAATGAAACATTGCAAAGGCGCATGTCCATTTACAGAGCAGTTCATCAACCAAATAGCACTGAATTATGTCAAAGATTTGCTGAGCTAAGATGGTTTCAAGAAGTGTGGATTGATGGAGAGATAGATGGAGAAGGCAAAAACCTAATTATTAAAGGCTGCAGTAAACTAAATGAAATAAAGAAAAATGAAATGTTATATTTATCACTTAAGAAAAGTTGTCTGGATTGGGAGGATTTCTGAATTCTAAGGAAAATGTTCCTAATCTACAAAAATAAATGGGAATGACTCAAATATTTACATTAATTTTAGAGTGTGGTCTGATTTCAGTAGCAGCTAAATGGCAGAGTTTTTATGTGTATCGGTTTTCGTAAATTAACTGATGGAATAAAAGAAGTGGTCTGAAATACATCTAGATGTTTCCAATTTAAAACTTTACCCTGTCGCATGTTTTTTTTTTTGTTGTTTTGTCTTTATGATAATACTGGAGTAAGACATTATTGGTATTTATTAGTGAAATATCAGAATATGCAATGGTGCCTGAAATGAAGTAGAGTTGCTTTAATTCATGGGAACCCATTTCTGTGGATTCTTTTATTCCAACAAATTTTTTTTTAAATTTTACAACCCAACGTGAAAAAAAACATGATTCACTCTCCCATCTGTGATGTAACTGCAGATAGATTTAAGTCTGGACAAAAAAGTCATTTTTGCCAAATCACCAAAAAATTGATACATAAGAATGAATGAATCCACAGTATCATATCAATTACACCATGCCAGCAACTTAGGACTCTTGAAAAATCCGGGTAATAATTTCATTTAATAAAGCCATCAAAAAGATTTATTTATAGTGAGGTAAAACTTACATTGCCTCCCATGGAGATGCCTGTGATGCCCAGTGGGCCAAATCCCTGTCTCTCACACCAATGAAACAAAGCCTTTGACTCCAAAATTAGGGCTCCTCCCATCACAAACAGGTCACTCACGCTGTGCAGAGAAGAACGACTGGAATACAGAAAGGATATTTTTGTTAAGCAGAGAAATTCCCTGACTCTGCTAGCCAAGGCAGTTCTGAAATTACATATGGCTGGAAAAGTATATTTTTATACTTCTGGCCAAAAATTTTAAATTAATAGTTTTATGGTAATGTAATTTCATTTTAATAGAGTCATTTTAGTCAGAAAATTAAGACCATTACAAATTTCTTATGCAATCAGGAACTAGATATGTGCCCCAAAGAAACTGACCTAAATGCAAGCTTAACTGGATGTATGGACAGTGGCAACATTATGTAATTGGACAAACATAAAGTACACATAAAGCATAAAGAGACAAATTTAAAACTTTGCTGCATTTATTCATACAGGACATGTTCTGTATGGAAAAAGAAAATAAGTTATTGCATTAATAACTTGAAAAGATGTTATATCCTAAATAAACAGTGAATCCTCTTGTTTTAAAATTGAAAGGACATTCGCAAAATTTAATCCATTTATTTAAATATGTATTGCTTTACTTGTATTTACAGAAAATATAGACTTTGCTTCAAACATGTCCAGCAGCTGTTGATATTAATCAACAATTTACAAATAACTCATAATCTTACTCCAAATTCTTGAATAATGTGATTTATAAGAACTTTTAGAACCCATAGTACTGTATATGATGTAATACACTCACTGTGTGCCTAAAAAGTTCATATCTGAGAAAATTTTGTGAGACTGAAGCTCATAAAACAACAATCACACACTAACAATAACATAACAGTGTCCCCATCACATGTAAACATGAGTCAGCTCTCTCTGCCCATGTTGTGAACTCGGGATGTGCATCATCTCTTCAAAAATGGTCAAGCTGAATAGGTCCCCTGTTGAGACTGATTTAATCACAGCTGTAACAAATCATCCAGTAAGGCATGTGTAGGTATTGCTTCAAATACAACATTTATTTTGTAACTTTTAAGCCGGTAAGAAACAGGCATTCAAGTCATAAATATGACTGAAATCCTAGAGATCATCACAAACTAAACCCAAATCAAGGGTTCTACAAAACACAAATGTCTCAAATGAGACGATTTCTATGATGTACTCCAACTGTATCTGACATGCAAAAATTTTCATTAAAAACTGTAACACACAATCTTAATATGGACTCATTGCAGCTGTAGCTGCTGTGAAAGTTTAACTTCTGATTTGCAACTGCTACATGAAGATAACCAAAACACCCCTAATAATTCAAGAACAGAACTTAAGAATATTCTTTTGTGTTTTCTAGTATTTTTTTTATGCAGATTCACTTACAGCTGCTCCTTTGGCTTTCTTGTTCCATCTGAGAAAATTGTTAAGGATTTTGTAGTCCTGAAAATTAATCTGGGATGTGGAAAAGACTGACACCAGATCTCTGTGCTCAGTCATCTCTGAATACCAATGACCCAAAAACTCAACTTTTATACATTCACTATTCCTGTGTACACTGGGAGGCAAAAACCTTGCTTTATATAAATATTCATCAGATGACAGAAAATACATTAGCCAAAACAAACCTTCTTGTAGCAAACTGAGCCCTTTTTCTTCAGCAAGCCACCAGGATTCATAAAAAAGGGTGGCATAGAGCAACCAAACTATCTTTTAAATAACATTTTATTAAAATTTTATCATTAAAAGTTTCTGTCTGAATTTTCCAAGTTGCTTGTCTTCAATCCAATCAAATCACCTGAACTGCTTCATGAATCATCCATGAGCCTGGCAGTTAACCCCAGAATGTAACCAATATTTGAAAACTGTGGATATAGACATTTTATATGCTGGAGGCTCAAAACTATCTAGTTACAAAAAATGTATTGGCTACTATAAATTTTATCACAATAAACTCGGTTAAATCTGTCCCAAAATAAGGGCCATAACAAAGAAAAGTAATGGAAACTGCATAATGTCCCTACATAATAATGAAATGACTGTCTTGCATTTTAGTAATAATTAATTTACAACTGGTGAAGATCATAGACTCCTCAAAACACCTCTGAGAAAACAGAATGTTGCTAGGCAAAATTTTCTTTGTTGAAAATTTTCTTGAACAATCATCAGTGCTGAATCTAAAGTCTCAGATTCATGATAATGCTTAATGACATGCAAAATATAATAACTGAGCCGACCAGAGTAATAGATAGTTCGGCAACTCTGTTAGAGTCAATTATTATATATCCAACCACATATGTTCTTCATTCTGAAATTCTGCCTATTGATACAAATGTAAATGATCACAAGGCCCACTATTTAGCTGGCTGCCACTGATCCTTCAAATTACAGGCCTATTCATTATTGAGTTGTGTTGAGAAAGTTATGGAAAGAATAATTTTAAGCATCTCTAAAACCACCCACATTCAAATGATGTTATATTCAAATATCAATCTGGTTTTCTTCCCAACAACTTTACAGTATTTCAGCTCATAGATATATGTGTAATGCACTTCATAACAAGGTTGACATGAGCGTGGTCTTTGCGATGTCTCTTGTTTGACATAAAGGTCTAATACATAAATTAATGTGCAATGGCACTGACAGCTTGCTTACTGATTGGTTCTCTGACTACCTATCTAAACATTTTTTGTAAATACTGCCAAATCAAGAAGCCAGTATGTTGTGGCCTTGTACTGCCAAATCAAGAAGCCAGTATGTGCTTGCATACAAAGGGTTCTGTTGAAAGTTTGTTATTATTTATAGCGTATATTAGTGACATATGCGACAACCACTTGAATGCAAGGAGACTCTTTGCTATCATATTCATCAAATAATGCTTAACGAATTGAATATGTACTGGGCATAGATTTACAAATGACTGACAATAGGTCAAGGCAGTGGTTAGTTGACTTCAATCCAACCAAATATGAGGTAAATTTATTCTCACATAAGCCAGAGCTGTTTTTTTCTGGCAAGTTTTTTGACATACCCACATAGGGGCCATGTTGTAAGCAATATGACTATTCAGAATTGTGATGCTGTGATGACCTCGCAAGTCAGAGTTTGGATATTCAGGTGATTTTGCTGGTTCAAGTTTTTCAATATCAAATAATTCAACATCACAGTTACATTTCACTTTGCTTGTTTCTTTCTGTCAAACCCAATAGGTAAAGAAAAATACATCTGAATACCATTGTTCTATTCTGTCTTATTCATACAGAATACTGAAATACAGAAGGAATGTCAAGGTGGCATAATTTTAGAATTGTGACTTTGCAACAATTGGGACTAATTAATCAACATT
>JAECUM010092936.1:117500-273223 GCA_016617855.1 Megalonaias nervosa
TTTTAATGTAGCTTTAAAAAATTTCCAGTCATACTGCTACAATATCTGCACTGTGGCAGCTTATAGTGATGTCTAGCACTGGGGCATCATGCCACAGACATGTGGCATCATGTTCCACCCAGTCACATTATCCGGACACCAGACTGACCAGTCCTACATCTAGGGCAGATGCTCTAACCACTCAGGCCACCAGAGCAGTTAAACTTTAGTTATAAATTATTTATGTATTTTTTAAAGAGTTCAAACATCTTTACCTTTTCCTTTTATCTCGTAGGATTTTGGATTTACATTTATCTGGAAGGCTTTATCTTCCTAAAATTCTTGAAAAATTCTTTACATGTACATTCTAACTTCACTGTTTATCAGCACCAAGTTGCCATTATTTGTGCTGATTTGTCATTAAACTTATTGTATATACTCACTTAAAAGTGCAAACAATAAAGATCCTGATCTGCCATAGCATAATGCACTTGCAGATAAGGGTCTATGCAGTTTGTTCTACTGATTACTCCTAACAAACTGCAGAAACCTATCTCTGCCAGTGCATTATGTGATGGCAGATTTAGGTCTGTGCAGTTTGCAGTTGGACTCATCTTACAAGCAAGTATATACAGTAATCAATACATGCAAACATACATTTCTTTAAGACGGCCCACTTTGTTAAATCAGTTCTTGCTAAACAGCAAATATTGATGAGATCATTACATTGTCATCAACATTAGGACACTTTTTACCTAGAAGTATTATACTGCTGTGAACTCTTTGAAAGACTATAAAATAACTCAAGTTCCATTCTGTTTCAAACTATGTAATGAGAAAAATAAATGCCTATACAATTTTAATAATCGCAATATAACAGTCCTGTGAAAGAACATGATCAAGTCATCAAAAAGTACACAAGAATCGGAAATCATTATTACATGTACACTTGATAAGAACAGCCTATGATTTTCAATCTGTTTGATACATTTTAAATACTCATGCAGCTCATATTTTATGGACAATTGGTGACTGAGTATTATTTCCCCTACTTTCTGTTTATTTTACTCTTACTTGGGGATAGATATTCAACTAGGAGTAGTGCAAGAAAATACACTCCAAATCTACACATATTTTGCGATTGCCTGGACCCTTTCTGAGATAAATATATTGATTTTAAAAAAAAAAGTGAATTACTCCATTTCACAAAGCCATTATCCATAAGAAAAAGGAGCCATAAATATCCAAGTGACACGCATGACACTATATTATATCAAGGCTGATAAGGGTTGATGATGTTTACATATGAGTGTGGATTACGGACATATAAATGCTGTAATTGTATTTGACCATAACAGGATTAATACAAACAATAATCACATTTTCACCTGGAACAAGTTTTTTTTATCATATACCAGAATCAATGATGGACTGGACTTGAAGTCTAGAGTTGGATTATCAGAAGCTTTAGATCAATATAATTCTGATGATCATCGGTCTTGACAGCATCTTCATTTTACCTTGTTCCTATACTCTCCCACCACTCCCAGTACCACATACTGTTCACTTTAATATTTGTTACAGAAGCTACAGAAGCAAACAACATTAAGTACATGTACTTAGAATCCATACATTTTAAACTGACATCTACGATATAAAAAAAATATATTAAAATAAATTTCCTGGGAATGACAGTCAAAATCACTAAGACTGCCACAACCTCATAAGTGACATCACTTGTCAACAAAAACAAATTACTACCGCTGATACTGGCTCCATATACTGCCATTACATCAAAAAAGTTAGATGCAAAACTGAACAGAAGAAGAAATTTACCTACACTGGGATTTTATTAATTTCAAACCAATATGAGAATTTTCCACATTGATTTTGAACTTGGAATTTTGCAATCACGATTGTAAATTTCACTGACAAACAGTCCATGGAAAGAATATCTGAGGGACCAACAGCCAACTAAATTAACATTTGTGTATCAGACCACAAGCATGTATTAATCATGAAAAAAAATCATCTTGTGGCACATTAAAATGTATCATTATTGTGTAAGTCTTTATTTTCATGCCTTCAAAACATGTTTTGGTTTTTAATCTAGGACACATATTTAAGATTGGAAATTATAGCAGAGGAGGTCCATAATGGGCACAGCAAAAAAGAGTTACTTCTAACACCCAGTTTATAGACAATAAATTCAATCCTTCACCTTTCCTTCATTATCATGATTTATCATTCCAGCCACTAAACACATCATCACAAATAATACCTGGTTCTGTATGTATTAATCCACACTAACAGAGACTTCTTTTACAAGAGTTTTAATAATTTAAAATCATTCTTTTCCCCTATGAATGTGAACAGTATGCATTCAACTCATCATCAAAGGGTCAAGGTCTTCATAATGCCAAAACTGCCACCATATTGTCAAACAGTTTCTCCTGCTGAGGCATACTGGCTCCTACCTCCCATCTGATTTCCAGTCAATAACCATTTCAGCACTTGTGATGAACATTTTGGCTTAGTCTCACAAAATTCTTTCATTTTTAATGAATATTATAGAAAAAAATTAGGACTGCAAATTTCAACACAGACAACAGTAGCACATGATTATTCAAGGGCTGTCACCCCTGAAGAGTTACATCACCTTTTGGCAATGGTGCTGAAAATTTACATTATGAAAGCCTTGATTTTTAAGCGTCAATGGAATGCATTGCGTCAATGTTAATATATAAAGATTGGTGAAAAATCATTGAAATTTGTGTAAAAGGAGCTCTCTTTATCCATTTTTCAGGACCACTGCAGAAATACGCTTTAGATGCAGTGTCAGTTACTATTCATGGTGCCATCTGAAAACAACTATAGCCAGTTATGACCCTTTTTCTTGAATTACCTGGCAATTTCTGTACTCTTAGGCATAATTCCAGGCAAGAGGTTCTTCAGTGGTGACTCAAAATGTCCTTCCAGGATCTTGTAATCTTTCTGTATTGATTCCTGCCAGGAAACAGTGGTATAATGAGATCAAGGAAGACTCAGGATTAATTTTTAAAATGTGTAATTTAAATATCTGTATATTTATCAACACATGGCCATTTAATACTGCATAACAGTTTATTTTTATTGTTATAATTTATTGTATTTAGGGATGGACAGGTAAGGAAATTTTGACAAAGTACCCAACAGGAAACTACCCAACTTGGTCAGGTTTTACTGGGTAGTGTGAAACCCAGCCGGTTAACCATCCATCCCTAATATATATATATATATATATATATATATATATATATATATATATATATATATATATATATATATGTATGTTAGGGATGGATGGATAGGGAAATTTGCTGGGGCCAGGTATTTCTGGGTGGTGCAAAACCAGGCTGAGCCTGGGTGGCCAGGTCAGGTACATGTCCGTCATTTCCATCACTACTTTTATTCAACTGCAGTGAAAAGGACTCATTTAAACTTTTAACATTTCTATACTTTACTGGCAACAGGTTAATAATAAGAGGAAACTTGGACTAATCCTTCACTAATCAAAGCAGCATCTGGACACAGGTATAAAAAATGAATCAAACCTGAACCATATTTTGAGCAAAGAATAAAACATAATCATGTTTTGTTTTTTAAATTTGGAGTAAAATTTGACTTTGAAGGAACATTTTTGCTCATCATGAAATTGCAAAAAATATTTAATATTGATGGCTTCAACATTTATATTTAAACTTATGTGTAATAACATTTGTTCTTCAATAGGCACCTCCATAATTTACTTAACTTCAAACAAACTGGGTTGTTCCACTTAGCGTATTTTACCTATGCAAACTCGTCTAATGGACTCTCCCACAGCAGTATTTAAAGAACCTGACAGATATGCTAGCTATTCTCAACCTATTAAGTAATTGGTGAAATGGTGGTTGCTTATGTCTGACCATCTCACCTTTGAAATGTCTCTATAATAATGATAATTAGCAGTATAAACTGCCCCAAGGATAGTTTTACATGTGCTCCAAGCAGGACTGTTTACTGTTTACACCAAGTATATGATATGTGTATGTATTGTGTGTATAGTGGTGGTCAAAAAACTCTCTGTCTCTGTCTGTCTCTCTCTTCTTTTGTCCCCTATGATTGCTGAAAATTGTTGTTTTTAATGTGACAAACTGTGTTATGGCAGAAATAGCTAACATAGGGATTTTGCTACTATTTCTGATGTGGGGTCTGAAGCCCATGGAATTGGGTAAAATTGAACTTAAACTGGCTATCATTAGGATTTTCAAAGTAAAAGATAAACAAGACTGCAGGTGTGTACAAAGCTGTAAAGCATGCATGTGCAACCTATGGCCTGCGAGCCACATCCAGCAAGCAACCCGGCTGTATCCAGTAACATTTACACAGTATAATGTGGCTTTAAAATCACTATCTTGCCATTGCCCTGGAGGAAGTTGCATATGCCTGCTGTAAAACAGCTGGAAAGCACTGATGAAAAGTGGTATAATTCACTGTAAATGAGTTCCTGAACAATTCTATACAATACTGCAAGGTCAAATTTGTCTACTTTCTCATAAATAAACTGTGATGGATACAAATTTTTCATTTTATTTTAGTCTTTCTCATTTTTTGCATAAAACCCCATTTTTAAAGTAAAATATGTTTCTTTGATAATATTTACTCAACCATAATAAGTCGAGAGTATATCCACTACCTTGCAAAAGCCTCTCCAAGCTACAAACAGATATTCACCACATCTTTGGCTTGTTAAGCAACAGATGTACTATAAGCTCACCTACTTTCCAAGGTGGAAGGCAGGCAAGGAAGTGGATGTACACATGAACATATCAGGACTGGGTACTTATTTCTGAAAGAAACAATGCAAGAAAGGAATAAAGATTTTGTTATTTTTTTATTTGAATCTCCAACTGAGCTCCTCTCAGTTGTAAATTTATTAGAAAAAATATACATATTTTGTTTACTGGGACTGGGGCCAAACTCAAGTCCTCAAAATGACCAATTCTTGTAATACTATACTGTTGAGGAAATGGAGAAAACATCAAAACTTGTTTCGTTGCATACCAGATTCCATTATTCCCAACATTAATTTTTGTAAAATCAAATTTGTTTTTTATTCAGACCATATAATCACCCTATAATTACAGACTTAAACAAAAATTAAATAAAATTCACATAATATTCAACATTTTCAAGAATACTGGACTCAAATGAGCGAAGACAATATTAAATTAAAATATGAAAATCGTAATTATGATTTTCTTTAATTGTGCACTTAAATACAGACCTAAACAGATACTATTTCTATACTTCTGACTATACTTAAAAAACTTTGAAAAGCAGAAGCACTTAATGAGTGATTGTGCAGGGCATCAACAACTGTATATCAATGAATGTGTTTACCGCTACTGTTTTGCTAGATTGACACAATTATTTATTTTTAAATAAAATAATGTAAAACAGAAGTAACAGATACTGCTATCATTCTGAATATTTTCTGCCTTAACAACACATGGGCTGACATGCTGCAGTTTAGTATAAGGTGTGATGACTGTAATGACTAACACAAAGGGATGAACAGGTTGGTCAAGCCAACTGATACAGTATCTTTAGGTGCGTGTGTTTTTAAATAAAATTTTTTTAAAACAAATATGTTATCCTGGTGCTCACATTTTGCATGTTTATGCTTAGCTGCTCCCAAAAATAGGGAATTAAACATTCTGGTTCCTTTCCAATAGATCTTGGGCAAAATAAATTTTTGGGGGTTTCACAAATAAAGGCTACTGCAACATAAAAATAATGATCTTTTGAGAAAAATCAATTTTTTATTTTCTCTAATATAAAGTTATCACACATCACCTCAATATATAATTAAAATGTAAAGGAGGAAGCGTTTATGATTCTGATTCCCTAAATTTCTGATACACTCAAAAGGACACTCCAGAAAACAGAATTTTCTCCATTTCAATGTTCGAGTATGAGTATCAGTACAAGTGCTTTAACTCTTTAAAAGCAACGATCAAGTATGTTTACAAGTACAGCTATTCCTTGTTATAATGTGATAATCAGGGTCCATAACTGCTGACCACATCTGTACAAAAACCTCAACACACTGAGAGTAGCATAATATCCACTGAACCATGGTATGGCAGGAAAAATCTAAATTTTTTAAATAATGGTGTTTTGGAAAGGAAATGAAGCTACAAGACTAAAGTGTATCCTGTTTTCCTTCAATACATACTGTTACCAGCCAGGGGTCTTTGCTTGACCGAGCGGTGTCAAACCCTGGCGTGATTCCCGCTAAAAGTCATATGTTTACCCTAAATTTCCAAAGACTTCTATACAACTTCAGTTGTAAGTTAGACAGCCAGACGTGTCCATTCTATACATAAATTTTACTCTAATCAATGTAAAACCACAGATTTCCCAACTTGCCAAATATCTATCAACCGTACATTTGCATAGTTTCCCTTCATCAACTTTCCGTACTGTCAGCAGTTCACGCCATAGAAACTCTACAACTATCCCCTAACTCAGGGAACTGTTTTAACTACACCACCTTAGGCCAGTCAATCCATGGTTCCAAGGCACATTACGCCAATACATCACATTTTCCATCATGGCAACATAAACGGTATCTGCAGAGTCCCTTCTCATTTTATTCCATTGTGTAATTTACCGGTTTCCTACCGTAAATACTGCCACTACAGTCACAACACCAAGGTACACTACTAGGTTTTATTAGGGACTACATTATTCCAGGGACAGTCATGCGGTTTGGGTCTGAATTCACTACTAATTAGCCATGGCATCATGGAAACTCACTAACACTTTCTCTTCGTGACGTTTGCTCCTAGTAATTCCTTAAATGGGGCGCTATAACCAAATGCGCATCTCCAAAATTTATTACAATACTATTATACATTGGTATAATTTTGGTGTCCATAGTGGTATGATGTTATATCTGGAATTACAGTATAACAAGGTGCATTATAATGGGAGACAGCTGTACTTGGATTTATAAACAGTATTATAGAGTTCAAATCTACTCCTCCCCATATCTGGTCACAAATACACCAAACTTTTTCATTCTACTAACATTTTATGATGTTCAATGATTTTCATTTACATAACACAAATTTCTGTCCTAATACCTTCTCTATATGAACTGGGTAATCCTCAGGAATCAGGTGTCGACATTTTTCTCTGTTGCTTAGTATTTTCCTAAATTCAAATATCCTAAAAAAAAGTAAATGATAAAATAAAAATGCTGTAAATAAAAACTTAAGTAACTGTGTGATTGTAACCAAGACAAGACAAACACTACCATGACTTAAAGACCTGGAACAAAAACCCCACTAGGTAACTGCGGTGATCGCATATTTTTTGACATGATATGAGAATGCATGTACAAAATTTTGAGCAAATTAATACATTTACAGTCAACATTTAAGCTTCTTGCTTGAAAATTGTCAAAAGCTATTTACAGAGCATAATTATCTGGAGAAAATATTTGGTTTTATTGATAATGCATTAACTTAATGAATCTTCATTTAACCACCATCATGGAAACAAATCTTTGATTTTTCTTCAAAGTTTTAAATCATAAAAAAGATAATGGAAGAAGCACAAAATTATACTGATATAAGAAGAATACTGTCCTCTTGTCCCCTAACAAGAAATAATGCAGTGTAAAAGTATCTCGATGTTGAATGAATACTGACCCCTTGTCCCCTAACAGGAAATAATGCAGTGTAAAAGTATCTCGATGTTGAATGAATACTGACCCTTTGTCCCCTAACAGGAAATAATGAAATATTAAAGTATCTTGAAACTGACTGAATACTGACCCTATTTTCCCAAATAGGATATAACAAAGTATTAAAATATGTGGATATTAATTGAATATCGACCCCTTTTCCCCCAAAAGGACATAACAAAGAATAAAAGTCAGCTGATGTTGACTGAAATATTTATCCATTTTCCTCCAACAGGATATCATGAAATTGCTGGATACTTAAAATTAATGAATACAACCAGGACAGAGGAAAATATAATGTTGATATAAACAATACATTTATTGCACTTGTTAGAGGGAGCTAAGAACTTTGTTTACACCCAATGCAAGTCGTGTTCCATCGAGGTGAAGTCCGAGTGGAACATAACTTCATATCTAAACAAATCTTCATATCTCCTCTCTTCCCCCAAACAAGGTCAACAAATTGTTTATTATACTAAATCAAACAAGAAAGAGAAACACGATTGCATGAGGGAGACATGATTGTATATGAGAAACATGAATACGCAAGGAAGACATTGGGTTTTGTTCCCAAGACATTGACAATACAGTATTGCTTTTGTATGGTATAATAAAATCATTGTGTTAGTCACAGGAAGTCAGAGCAATTAACTACCTGTGAAAGGTAAGAGTGTCTGTTGCTTCATGCAAATGTAAAATATTTCTAAAAAAATATCAATTTTATCAATGTAATTAAATACAAGAGACTTTTAATGTCTACAATCTACCATGGGAAAAAAAAATAATTAAAAAGCTTATCTAAACATGCAAATTTTATAATATTCTAAATGTTGTACAGAATTATATTCCATAAACTGACCTTTTAAGATCTTCTGGCTTTCCCCAACCTTTTGTGAAAAATTTTGTGAGCAGGATTTTTCTGTAGATTCTATCAAACTGACTCATTCTCTGCTGTCTAAATAGCAAGACTTGCTCCCTTATCACAGAAAATGTCTGAAAGAGCAAAATACTGTATTTATTTCCCATGTAACCTTGATCATTGGACCACGGGAAACAAAATTAAGCCTAGTCTGAAATCGAATAGTCCCAAGACTATTGACCCTAATGTCAGATGTGAAAATAAGGTTAAAAGGTGGATATGGATAAAAAAAAGAGTTTACAAGATTTTATTCAGCTAACAATCTAATACAATGGATTATGAGTGAAGAACCAAGAAATAAACTTTAAATAATTTGTACAAATCAATACAGGTGACTAAGTAACATCAATACTAACACTGTACATTCTAAAATTTTAATGAAATATAAAAATTATAATTCTTCTCTTTTCGCAAAATCAATACTGATGAGACCTTGTATCTTTAAACATGTACATATGGGATAATTAAAGAAGCATTTGCATGTGGGATAATAAAGTCAGAACCCAGGAGATTGAATAAATTTTCCTGAACAGTATTAAAATCAGAGATAAATATAGAAATATGATCAAAATCTTGATCTCTTAAAAGTGAGGTATTTCTCACATTTTCAAAAAAAGTGGAATTTTTCATTGGGTTCTTTACCGCAACTGAATTTGTGTGCATCTTCCTCTTTCTATGTCATGATTTGGAATGTACAATTCGGAAAAATTTGCTATCTTGCATCTGTTAAAATTCAAACTGAGAATATTTTCAACTCTCTATAATAAAATAATGTGAATTTACGATCAAGTTTCCATTATATTGTTACCTTTGTTTGGAAGAAAGTCACCTGAAATGCTCTTAAACAAATACTGTCCATGCCTGTGACCAGGCTGATTAACAGCTTTTTTTTCAGAGCATCAGAGCAGGGACAAGTATTGGTTTCCACAGTGTGCATTTATTATTCAAAACATTACCAATGCATATTTTAAAAGACAATAAATATAATCAAATGTAACTGCTTAAATAGCATCATTGTTTACTACTGAGAGGTAACAAAATCTACAGTAATTTTCAAAAGGATTCTCACTGGTATAACCAGTACTTGTTAGGCTGACTTGTTCATATATAACCAGTACCTGCTAGGCTGACTTATACTTGTATAACCAGTACTTGTTAGGCTGACTTGTATAACCAGTACTTGTTAGGCAGACTTATTTATATATAACCAGTACCTGGGCTGACTTATACTTGTATAACCAGTACCTGCAAGGCTGACTTATACTTGAATACCAAGTACTTGTTAGGCTAATACTTGTATAACCAGTACTTGTTAGGCTGAAGCAAAACCAAAATAGAGCTTTAGTGGCAATGTTATAAGTACATGCATATTTATTAATGCCTTTGAGATATTTACAAAATCTGGTGTTAATTTCTCTGGAAAATATTCTCATATTCTTTCTCCAGAACTATTAGACATGAAAAGTTTACACATATTTAAACTGCAGATTGGTCAAAGCTCACAACCACTAAGCAAACACACAAGGCAACAAGTTATAATAAAAGTTTTGGATTAGCATCAGTTGCAAGGAAATCTATGTCTTTTATCATTATAAAAGTCCTTTGAAAGGACTACTCTGATGGCTGAAAATGATGTCCAGGAATTTAAAATAAGATCATTCCTTTAACTGTTGATTACTCAAACAGTTTTCGCTATATTTTATCAAAATCAAGATTTTTAATTACACCAAGGTGACCACCATATTGGATTTAAGATTGGCACTATTTTCATTTAGGACCAACCAGACATCATTAGAAGTCTTTTGGTGCAAACCCTATTTGAATATGATCATTCATTCAGGAGGAGTAGTGATAACAAGGTTTTCAAGATGACTGCCATGGTTTCCATATTAGAAATTAATCAGCACTATTTTCGACTGGGATCAACAAAAGATCATGAAAGGTTCTTTGTGAAAAGCATAATGTTTATATGACCATCCACCTAGGAGTAGCAATAATGATTTTCAAAAAGGCAAGTACAGCAGCCAAATTGGAGGTCAGAAGGCAAGTACAGCAGCCAAACTGGAGGTCAGATGGGCACCATTTTAATTTACAGCCTCCTAAATATCATAATAAGTCTTCTTGCTGAGAATCCATTTCAATATGACTCTCTTTTAAGAAGTAGTGATAACAAGATTTTCAAGATACAGAAACAGCCAGGGCCATGGCAGCAAAGGACACATAATCGAAGGGTCGTATGTTTTTATACTCTTCTAGGCCAGCCTGTGTTGGCTGCACAAGACACCTCTTGGGGAAAACCCCATGCTGATGAGACCATCCATCAAGATGGAGCAGCAATAACTTGATTCTCAAGATGACCACTGTGGCAGCTATATTGGAGGTCATTTCAGCACAGTTTTCATTAAGACCAACTAGACATCCTATGAACTGTCAGTTTCCTCTGACCTTTCGAACTGAATTTTAAATATTGTGACATTTTTGCGGCCAACTTAGACTACTTGGAATATTGTTCATCCTCTGATGAACTTTGCCTTGGCCCTTGAAGTGTGTATTGTGTCATGTTTCTCAGAAGAAAGCAGTCAGTGTACAGTGGTCTCAGGACAGAAATCAACTCGTTCTGGTCAATCTAACATGGCTAATAAGTGGTTGTGCACCCAGTTTTATAAATGTTCAGGCAATTAGGGTACTGATGATTGAGAGCGGTGTGTTTTATTTACAAACAATAACTTCTACAGTGCAAGTAATGCTCTGTAGCTTGTTTAACATGCCATTAATGGGCCAGTTACAAAGTTGGACATGCCTTTAAATAAGGCACTCGAACAATTGGCTGGTTCTGGGTATGAAGTTCAAGTACATGCTGAATAAAACATAAACAACCTCTTTTCATCAAACTGAAACCATGGACAAGTCTATTTCCAGTGACCTTGGCAAGTCTGAATATGTTTATTGTATCACAATGTTTGAATCCCTTCTTATTCTTGCCATCCGCTGGTAAATTAATAGTTAAACAAACTCGTAGCATCTATATGATAAGCCGATACTATTGATGCTTAGTTTTAGCTATGATTCAGAATAAACATTTGATTGACAGTGATCAGTGTATTGTGTGCTAATTTTAAGATATTTAGAAATATTTTACACCACTAGTCTCCCACTATTGAGCAACTTCCGCTTGCAACAGAACACATTTACGACTCTTTTCTGATGTTTTAAGCAATAAAAAGCCTCATTTTTTTCAATTTATACGAAGAAATAAGAAATATTAAAGGACCAACAGGCTAGTGCTACTTAAATATAACCAGTCTGCAGTTAAACAGGATGGGTCCTGGACCTCAGATAATTGGAATTTTCATGCCCTACATAGCCTGGCATTTCCACAGAGACATGAACACTATTCAACTTGAGAAACTATAAGAGCATGCTCTGATATCTGTGTATGATGATTATAGAAGCTGTTATTATAAACTCTTACTCAAGGCAAAACTGCCATCCCTGAAGGTGTGCAGACTTAGGGGTTTAAAATTCTGAAATAAGTGTGCTCCCATATATTTGGATGATTTGATATATTTATACACAGCTGCCACTCTATGGAATGAGCCACCTACTTACTTTAGAGACCAATTAAATTTGAATTTCAGTTAGATCAGTAGTTTTATTCTCAAATGGTAAGACTTTAACTATAATATCTGTAAATAATATCCCCATAACTCTCCTGCCTCGATGATGACAACTAATATCTGTGTTGCCACATTGTTTTACTGTCCTTATTTACTATGAAGTACCTTTCAAAGCATAATTTGCATCTCAGCATTCTTTTAGTCCTAAATTGGTACTTTTGTTTTAAATTTAAATTTGGATTTCAACATGCAATTTTAAGTAACATAGACGTTTTGTTTTTGAGCTTCCAGATCATCCTAACCTGTCAGTTTTTTAATTACCAAAATATTAAATTCACTTTTAATTACTGCCTTTTTAAAATACTTTGCTTGCTTATAATTTATCTAACGTGTTTTGTCCAACTGCGTGTGTGTGTGTGTGTGTGTGTGTATATATATATTATGCTGTCCTTGTATGTCTTGCAAATCTTATTTTTATTGGGATTTTTTATGTCAAGTTGGTCAAAAAGATCATTAGAGATTATGTTGATTTGTCAAATCTTGGCAACTATAAACAGATGTTATCAACTTCATGACATTATTATGATCAGATACACCATAGACTGATAAACTATCTGAGATTTTTGTTAGAAAATGTTAAAAAGTAGTGGCTTCTTGTCACTGATAAACTATCTGAACCAGACTGAAATAATATAGGAAAGTGATAATATCCTCATATCTTTGAGGTCAACTACTGTTATAATGAATGGCAGGAATAAGCTTATTGTCCCAATAAAGGTTTTTGGGCAGTTTGTATTATTTAGCTCAACTAAGATTTAAATGTTGACTTATGTAACAATTTTCCAAATTCTTCAGCACTCTATGCATCATTTCCTTTTGGCTTGAAATAGGAGGCATTATATATATTGGTTTGCATGTAATCCATATGGTTCACAATCTGACTTGTGTTTACTTTAAATAATTGCTTTTTTTTTAAGTTGCAATAAGTGCATCTTTGACAAGCATCAACAAGATTAAACCAGTGCATTATCATACAGTGAACAATAATTGAACGGACAAACTTATATACAAAAAAAGGCTGAAATTTACCTATTAATATATTCTCTTCTTGGATCCACAACAATGCTTCAATCTCAATGTTTAAACTTAATTTTGACGTGTCAGTTGACGACAGTGATTCAATATGTTCAAGTCCTGTACATGTACAGGAAGTAAGCAAATCATTTATTAATTGATGGCTGGAGCTCACAAAACCCCCAGGCACCCAGATATTATCTGAGTGTTGATGGAATGCTACTGCAGTAGCAATAACCAATAAGGGAAGACTACCCTTAGTAGTAAATATATCCAGTGACATTTTTTGGGGCATAATTTATGCTGATACACCACCATTATTCTACCATCTCTTGTATCGAAACTTTTGATTGTATATAAAAAAATAACAACCAATGGTGCAGCTAAACACATACATCTAAATATATCTTGCATCTATTCTTCATTCCGAGACTGAGACATTAATTTGTCACAAAAGCAAAATATTCTGAGAATTGTAAAATTACTTATATCCAAGGTATATTGACTAGTGCTCATTATTTTCATGACAAAATCATATAAACTAAGATCATTTGATTAAAATTTAATTTCCTTTAAGGAGAAAGCAGTAATTAGTAGAATCTTGCATACTGGGTGATGCTGCAACAAAACCGGAAGTGCATACTTTTAATATGGCTTCTCCCATGTAAACCATGTTTTTCGTTTTTCTCAGTTTTCTGAGTCTCGTATCAGCTTGTATTTAGTCATCTTATTACACTGCCCAATAATTTTATTTTGACGTTAGATTAATACATATCATGACTAGTTGTAGTCAAGCTGACAATATATTTGAGCCAGGCATATCAGTTAAAAAAACCTATTCCTCAAAAGTGGCATCTGGATATATTTACTACTAAGAGTAGTCTCCCCCTATTGGTTATCGCTAAGCAAAGTGACTGATGATGTGAATGTACTTTTCTCTAACACTACTACACATAAAATTATCAATAGGAGCTGTACTTCTCTAAATACTACATCAATTATTTGAATACATTAAATAAAATAGCAGTAGGAATAAAACAAGAAATATTAACTAGTTTTAATGGAGAGATAGAAGAATGTTTGAAACATTACTTGATTAATGCCTATTAAATACTGCTGTAATTATGAGGAATATTTTCACTGTAGGCAAGTTGTATTTGTTGTTTACTTTAATTATTCTAAAAAAAAGAACAAACTCTTCGAAGAAAATGGGCCAGGAATTATTTGCCGTTTGAAGCCAAACTGCACATAATAAAGTGTTATTTGTTTGTTGTGTGTATGTGTACCATGATCTACATTTTAAACTCTTGAGACTGTACTTCAAAAGAATGTCTATGCTTAAAAAACTGAAAGTAATGATGATAACTTAAAAGACATCAGACAATTAACAGATTTTATGGTGACAAATTTACCACTAATCATAATTTCGGAACAGGAATTTATAAGTGGCTTCAAAAAATGCCATAGAAGAAAACTGGAAAATTTGCCAAAATCAAACAGGAAGCTCTACTACCCAAAATACTTCATTTTTAGCATTCTACCTTGTTCAAGTTTATATGATACAGAGTATTTTTTGTTAGCTAAAAATTTAAAAATCAATGGTTATCCCTACAACTAAATTTCAAATGATTGACTTAGGTAACGATTTCCAAAATTCTTCAGCACTCTATGCATCATTTCCTTTTGACTCCAATTTGTGGCATTATATATATATATATATGTTGGTTTGTATATAATCCACTTGATTTCATAATCTGATTTTTTTTTATTTTAAATAATTGCTTTTGTTAAGTTACAACAAGTGTATCTTCGACAAGTACCACCATTCGGCCAATTCTCTGCGTTGGGTAATTCTGCGCAAAGATACGACACTGATGTAAACATTAGATCACGAGTTGGTTCTGGTGGAAAATCCAATTTGTATCAAGAAAGAATGATTGTCCTTTAATTAAGGAAAGTGTTTTTCATAAAGTGTACAAAAATATCCCACATTTCTTCCCTTAATGCATATGAATATGTGATTTCTAAATGTTAACATGAAGACCAACTCCATGACCTTTTTGAACTTCTAGCCCAGAAATCCTATTTACTATATATCTTATAGAATCATACAAATAAATACATTATATAAAAGATGAAAATATATACCTTAAAACGAAACTGGATTTTAATCCAAGTTTCCAAATTTGCAAGCAGTTGTCCCACACATACAAAATTGTCCGCTAACCAAAATGTCAACTTGCTGCTGGAATGGGATTCTAAAGAAATTCCCCGGCATTAGTCTGATTCCAAATTCTTTGGCATTTTTTTCCCCATAAACGAGACGCTGTAAACTTATTACATCCTATTCATTGTTGTTTCTCTTCAACATAATAGCTTATTTTTTTTATAAAATGTTGAACTTTAGTAATTTTTTTTACAAGATCTGTTTAGTTTGCTTAACATCTCTTGACATTTAGTGGCAATGTTACACTGAATTTTGTAAAACCAGCTATAAACCTGACCTAATTATTCGACTGAAATGCTGACAGAAATAGTCCAAAGTAATGTATTTTATTTCCATAGCCTGATGGATAAATATTACATCTTTTCAAACTTAAGCAACGGAGCCCTGATTAGCAGAGTTGTCTAAAGCGCTCTCCATTACGGATCACTGCTATCTCACCTCTGTCTGCATGGGTTCGAGTCTCTGATTCGGCCAATGTGGATATGTGAGAAAGCTTGCCAGTAGCTTCTTGTGGGTCAGTGGTTCTTTCTGGGGTTTTCCCCGGTTCTTCCTCCACCATTAATACTGGCCGCCATGTATTGCCTATTGTGTGATGAAAAATGGCGTTAAATCCTACAAAACAAACTAATACAAAGCTATGCGCAGAATAGGCCGACATATCGCCGAGTCATGAAAACACAGGGGTGTTACCCCTTGTGTCCAAAATGGATATTATTTTTAACAGAATATTCTGGTGACAATTGCCTCTTTTCAAACAGTAAGCATTGCAGTATTTTATTTTCGTCAATCGGTCGAATTCGGTATGCATTTTGCTCCAATATTGGTGAAGGAAACCTTAAGTGTGCAGAAATGCCCGATAGCATTGTATCAGTGAGATTAAACCATGGCATCTGCATACATTAAACAATAAATGAATGGACCAACTTAAATACATAAAAGGATGAAAATTACCTTTTAATATATTCTCTTCTCAGATCCACAACGTTGCACAACATTAATACCGCAGCATTTGACATTCAAAGCAATGACACGATGACATTCTCAGAATGATTCTGGGTTTTAATCTCAATTCTAAAACTGAATTTTGACGTGTCAGTTCAAGACGGCGATTTAAATATGTACATGTCCCTGTACATGTATAGGAAGTAAGCTAATCATTTATGATTGATAGCTAGGGCTCATATATAAAACCCCCAGGCACCCAGACAAACACGCTTATCCGAGTGTTGATGGAACGCTAATGTGGTCACGTCCATCTTTGCCAATGTCGAGGCAACTGTGCACAGTAGGTTATTTTCTCTTTACACATAAAGAATGATTATATGTCATATTCATCTTCTGAACTTCAGTTTACTCTTGAAAGCAAATGATTCTCAAATGAAGTTGCAATCAATTCGAATGGCAATATTGGATAAAACGTCCTTAGTAGATACTCGAATTTTAGTTACAGATTTAAGAATTTGAAACCTCTGACCGGTGCATAGATATGCTGCATTTTACAATTTTATATTTCCCAAAGCGCGTTTTATTATGAAATTTGCAATTTCAAACGTAATATGTAATTTTTTTAAAAGATTTGCTTGCTCTCCAGATAAACAAAAGGTTTTTAAAAAAAGAAATTACATATTTCGTAACTAAATTTGTTCAACTATGAAAGAACTCAAACACCGTTTTACATGTGCACGTGTGAGTGAGAGGTAAATTTGTGGCATCGAAATTATTCATCCGTCATTTTTAGCGTAATTTTAAGTTTTAAAGTTTGGTTAAGTTTTAACCCGGTCATGTTGATGCCGATTATGAAAACGTTGGAGGCACAAAAAATTATTCTGGCAAGCAGCTCGCCGAGACGTAAAGAAATTCTTGAAAAGATTGTAGGTATATAAAACTTCAAAAGCAATTGCCTTTTTGACAGTGTTTCTCAGCACCTTAGTGACAACATTACGTGAATCAAATGAAAACATTTGATAATCATAGAAACAATAAATGTTTACTGATTTTTCAATGGGGGCGATATTGTGAGAATTTGGGGCGTTTTTGATTGGAGGCGATTTTGCAATGGAGGTTCTGTGAGGGTTTTGAACCTGTTTCTCTACTGATACAGATACATCCACTCCCCAGTGTCCTCTTTTTTTAATGTAGCCATATTCAGAATCTCACCCTGTCTAACATAAAAGGAGGGAGGAGATCCCAGTCTGCGATAAAAAAATTATGTGATACCAGGTACAATCCAGAAAATACGTAATCTGATGTAAGCACCTACAAGGAGGAATTTGCAGCGTAGTCTTGTGTTTTCTCGGACCTTCTTCTAGACACCAAAACAACAGTCTTACTATCTTAGATTTTAAAATTTTTTGGGGTGTTTTTTTTTGGGGGGGGTTGTGCTGGTGGTGCAGAGATTAGAGAAAACAATCCCAAGATCAATAAGCAATTTTAATATTGGATTTATTCAGTATAGTTTATAAAACAACACAGTACAAATGTTATGGTCTTAACAGAAAAGAGTAAAAACCAACAAGCTTAGTAAAATTCAGCAAATTATTTATTTCCTGAAACAAAGTGAAATCCCAAATAGTCCTTAAAGTTTTGTCACAAGTTCCAAATGAATTCAGAGGTGTTCTGAATGAATTCCAATCATGAAAATGCTGATGTTCCAATAGCCTGGAATAGTGTTGATGTGCTTACAGTGTTGATGTATCACAATGATATAATCCAAAATGTGCCTAAATGAATTCACAATAATCCCAAAATGGTGATTTAGTTTGAAAATTTAATGAGCATATTGTTATTCTAGTATATAATTAAAATAAATAAATCCTCAGAACACAACTAAAAGACTGATTACACTAAGATGTTTAGATGTTACGAGATAGGAATGAATAATTCTGACATACACAACCCATGTATAAAAACCTAAATCAGAATAAGAAGACCAGGATGAGGATTATCTTAATGGAAATTTTTATTCTGAAAGTGCAGTGACTGAATTATAAATATATACAACATTTTAAAAAATTATTATCAGCTCATTTTTTTTATAGTTTACCTCTGAAGTCCAGGAAGGGTAAACAACCTAGCTGAGCTTGGAGCTTGCACTAATAGGTGCACATCTGAAGTAAGGCCAAGTATCCCAAATTACACCTATCAAACATACACCAAAATAAATGGAATTGTAAGTTCTATTAACAGTAGTACCAGTGATATACACTATTTTAAATAGCCACCAGTGAGGAAAACTTGGGAAATTATTTTTCTTTAAATATCTAACCCTATGCAAAATACAAAACCGTAGAGGCCACCTTAAAACCAACATGTAAATTTGTGTGATTGCTTTCTTTTTGTTTTTGCCTATTGTCATGCATGATTTTCTCAACCAAATGGTACATTAACATTGATGTTATGCATGAAAATATGCTAATTATGCATATTTTGCTCTTTTTTTTTTTTTACACAGTATGTATTGTGGCTGCATTCTTGTTCAATAACTGTAATTATGTGGAAATTAGGAGCCCTAGAACATAGGGGTAAAGTCAACTTAAAATTAAAACTGCTGCATTAAGTGAAAGAAAAATATAGCAGATATGTTTCTTTTCATTCATTTGTAATAAAATTAGGGGAAAAAAATTACAACAAAGCAGATTTGCTTTCTTCGATGCTAGAAGAATTAACAGACTATTACCCTTTGACCTTTTACCTCTGTGAACCACAGATATGTTCCATTCCTGTTGAAACTGTAAAGTTTGTTAGTGACATCTCAGAAATAATTGTGGCAGGTTTTGTATTCCTGTTTTTTAGCATGACATTGGTTGCTGTGTTGAGAAAATGCAGTGTGAAGATATGAAATAGCTAACTTTAATCGGTGGTTAGGGAACATGTCTTGTGTGAGACTTTGCTACTAATTAATACTGTTCTGTGGAAAACGTACATGAGGATTATTGAAAGGACTGTTTAGATGCTTCTGATTTAAATGCTGTTTCAGCTATAAAACCAAATTTAAATCATACAATAATAATACCTACCATTTATTCTCACGAGATGAGTCCAACTGCAAACTGCACAGACCTGGATATGCCATTGCATAATGTGCTGGCAGATCTGGGTCTGTGCAGTTTATTAAGAGTAATCACTAGAACAAACAACATAGACCCTGATCTGCAAGAGCATTATGCTGTGGCAGATCAAGATCTTTGGGGTTTTTTTGCAGCTTGACTTGACTTATAAGCAGGTATAAACAGTATGTGTTCTGTATGTGTTGCTGTACAGATATTGCATACTTCAGAGTGACATAAGTAAGGTGATTAGTTGTTTGCATTTGCAACATGCATAATGGAGAGAATTTAGGCACACCTCCATGGCCAGTATAACCAATGAGGAAAACCTGGAAATTGTTTTTCTTTAAAAATTTAACCCTATGCAAATTATGAATTCTTCCATCACTCCAGGACCCATATGGTGGATTACATGTAGAAGTGGCACTCTTTTTCAGAATGTATATATTGAGTAGTGTTGCTATCTTTGTATGTTGATAAAAATGGCATTTAAATCATTTGTGTGTGAAACACATTAAGTAATTTTGTCCACATTTCTATGCCCATGTGAGAATTCACAGAGCTGCAGGTGCTGATATCATTCATGATGTTGCTCAGAATAGACTACAATGAATGAAATTGTAGGCATGTGAAATACCATCTTTATTACAGAATTTGATGAAAGTAGGATGTTGTGTAATCTGGTACCTCTTGTCACAGATATTTCATGGAGTTACATCTGAATAGAAGACACAAAGGAAATTTAAACACCATGAGAAAACTTATTATCAACATCCATAGTGTATGAACATGGTAAATATTTTTTGAAATGCAACTTTCATTCCGATCTGTTGGCATTACATAAGTGTCAATCATCATCATTTGGTATGTTTAGAATATGGCACTGATTAGTATAGTACATACTTAATTTATTGTCTAAGGTTGTCAATACACAAAAATGTTAAATACAGCCCAAATTAGTATAGTGCATACTTGTTGTCTAAGGTTGTCTATACACAAAAATGTTAAATACGGCCCAAATTAGTGTCATGCATACTTGTTGTCTAAGGTTGTCACCACACAAAAATGTTAAATACAGCCCAAATTAGTATAGTGCATACTTGTTGTCTAAGGTTGTCAAAACACAGACATGTTAAATACAGCCCAAATTAGTATAGTGGATGCTTGTTGTCTAAGATTGTCATTACACGAAGTGTTTAATATGACCCACATTAGTATAGTGCATACTTGTTGTCTAAGGTTGTCAAAACACAAAAGTGTTTAAAAAATTGATTTTTGATAAAGGTATTGGTCCACAAATTATTTTGTAGCCAGAAAACCAGTTTTTTGATGAGGGAATACTTCTAAAAGTTTTGGGATGCATCCATTGGCTACTAAATGGATTTTAGAAAATGTTCAGTATTAATTTCATTCTGTGTGCTATACTTGACAACAAAATATTTGCTTTTTTTGATATCCTGAGAAAAATGGCAAGTTATGTACAGAGGATATTTACAAATTTACAGACTTAGTGCTTGTCACTCTTAAGCAAAATTTGTCAGTGAACAGTACATGTATAATTAGGTCAGAATGAGTACTGTACCATTTTATCAGAACCCATTCTATCATGCCAGTATATTCAATTCTTGACAAATGATATTACCAAACTTCTCAAGCATTTAAATCTAGACAAAATCAGTCAATTTATTATGAAACAGGTAAGTGTGGAAATGGCTTTAGTTATACAGGTGATATTTATGACAAGACATCTGTCAAAGGAATGGTCAGTGAGAAATGTCTTTCTCATGTTAAAAAATGTGGGTGGTCATCCCCATCAACATATCACCCTTGTTCACCTACTTGTATACCCTGTAAAGTCATGGAACATATTGTAGCTTCATATCTTTGTAAAATACTTATATGATAGTAGAATAATGTATGATCTCCAACATGGTTTTGCAAAACAAGACAAAGCAAAACACAATTTGTCATGTGGGTTGTAGACATTATGTAGTCAGCTACAAATGACAAACTTGACACTTTCTGATTATAGTGAAGGCTTCAGTAAACCATGAAAAATGTACTCATAAGCTCCACTTTTATGGAATCAACAACCCTCTTACTTATATGATTGAATCTTTTCTAATTGGTAGGTTGCAGAAGGTTGTACTGGTAGGTTTTGATTCATTTGAAGTGCCTGTGACTTTTGGGGTTCTCCAATGACCAGACCTTGGTCCTATACTATTTATGGTTTATGTCAATAATCAGGGTTCTCCAATGACCAGTCCTTGGCCCTATAATATTTATGGTTTATGTCAGTAATCAGGGTTCTCCAATAACCAGTCCTTGGCCCTATACTATTTCTGATTTTTATGTATGATCTGCCAGATACAATAACTTAATAGCTCCGATTCATTGCAGAAGATAGTACCATATATTTAACAAGAATCAGATAATCAGACACTTTAAAAAGTTTTAAATGGCATTAAGTTAAGGGAAAGGAGTGGAAAATAGAATTTAATGATGGAAAAGGTAAAATCCTTCAAGGCACAGCAGCAAGAAACTGTATACTGCACCCACAAAATACTACTTCCATGGATATGTTTTGCACATTCCTCTTCATGGAAACTATTTAGGTGTCAACATTTTTAATAATGTCACTTGGGAAGTTTCATATTGATAACATTACTAATAAGTAAAAGTTAGAACTGAGAGAAATAGCTGTTAAAACCTTGGTAAAAACAAAAATGGAATATTATTCAAGCATTTGGCACCCAAATTCTAAAGATATCTCAAAAAGATGAACAAATTCAGAGAAATGCCACATGCTGGGCTATGGATGTCTGAAATGCTGGGTAGACATGGTTGGTGGACTCTCAAACAGACTGTCAAATGCATGTCCAGTTTTACAGAATTGTACAGGTACATGTATATGGCCTTGTGGCAAAGCCAATGCAGCCATACATCATATTAAAGAACAGACATTCAATATGCAACCTTTGCATGATTTATAGACCATTTCATATTATTAAAGATCTAAGTACTCCTTTTTACCAGAGGAAATATTTGGATGTATTTCAAGTCCAGAACATACTGTAAAATCACCAGACTTGGAGTGTGTAAATCATGCAGTGGAATTTTAACACATCAGACCATAAATTTTTATGTGTCTTTAAATGTTTTAATAACCTATTATCTTAAAATGTATATGTTATCATAACCTATGATTGTAAACTGTAAGTCTTTTAACACTAACATTTTAACAGTATTCAAAATTCTTATTATTTTAAACATATCTCCAATTTTCTTGTTGACTTTGTTACTAACAAGCCAAGACATGTGAGTTTATAAAGATTTATGAAGTGGGAAGAAAGAAAAAAGTTCCATTTTCATAATATATCTCTCATAGATTAAGATTTCTTTGATATTTAAAAAAATGGATGCAGATTCCACATTCAGAGATTTAAAGCAAGCATCATTATTTGGAGGTTGTGCATATAAAACTAGTTTAAGCCCACATTTAGCTATTATACCCAGGTAAAATCCTACCATAATAGCTTTCTTTTAAAATTTTATTATGTTCTCAACAAGATCTAGATATTTAATGCCACAGAAGAAACAGAGTGTAGTTGGTCTGGAACTCAAACCAGGGGCACCATTTGAGCAATCAAAGCAAATGCACACAGTTGACTCCAGTGCAACACTGCACTCCCCCCACCCCAATGCTTTCAGAGACATAATTCTGTGTTTCTATCATACCACTACGTAGATACACAGAGATCCTCACTCTCCCCTCTCTCCAGTACACTTTGGTTGAAATGTATCCCCATTCCAGTACCTTTTGGTTGAAATGAGTCCCCACTTTCCAGTACCTTTTGGTTGAAATGTATCCCCACTCTCCAGTACCTTTTGGTTGAAATGTGTCCCCACTCCACAGTACCTTTTGGTTGAAATGTGTCCCCACTCTCCAGTACCTTTTGGTTGAAATGTGTCCTCAAACTGAGCATTAAATATCAGGAAGAAAAATGACAGATTTGACTTCATATTGTTTACATGTGACATTTGGTGTTTTTGGAGGGATAGATCTGTTATATTCATCACGAGTTTGACTTTCAGCTTTAATAGGTCAGCATGATCATGGATAATGAGACAATGAGATATATCTCTAAAGGCAAGGAGGAAAGTGTCACAGGAATGAGTCAGGTACATTAGCTGACATTGTTTCCCCAAGACCACTACCGTATGTATTCGCTTATAAGACAAGATCAACTGCAAACTGAACAGACCCATATCTGCTGCTTAAGCAGATCTGGGTCTGGGCAGTTTGTTAGGAGTAACCAGTAGAACAATGTGGACCCTGACCGGCAGGCACATTATGCTGAGGCAGATCAGGATCTTTGTTGTTTGCAGTTTGAGTATGATTTATGAGCAAGTACATATGGTAGTTAAGGTAGAGTTCTGGTTGCCTGTCTGAGCATTTTAAGTGTGGTACAGTGTCTTTTGAAACCATCTTTCTCTATGCATTCCATTTCAAACAATATTTGTTATCAGAAATACCAAAAGTCATAGTTAATGATACTATTATGAGAGTTCATCCAAATACATGGTGACATGTTAAATGTTATCATATGCTATATAACAAAAATCTGAAAATCTAAGATGGGGTTAACACCATACTAAGCTGGTTGCTCTACACATAGGGAAAAGCAGAGTGCAGCAACCTCCTAAAAACTAGCTCAATTGGTAAAGTGCCTGTCTAGAATTAAGGAGGTCCTAGGTCAAGGCTCTATCCAGCCACAATATTCTCCCTGGTGAAAATGAAAATTTCATTTTTTTGGCTCTACTGGTTATAGACCAGAAGAGTTCATAGGATGGCCTTCTGCCCATCACCTGTCTGCTGGTATAGCTCAGTTGGTAGAGTACCAGACAGGCAATTCAGTTGTTGCTGGTTCAATACCTGCCAGGCTAGTCTGGCTTAGCTGTCACAGTGTGACCTTGGGAAAGACACTTGACTCTCTCTTCCTGAACATGATATATCCAATAATGTGTTCAAAGTGTCGTGGAAACTAACAAATGCAAAACAAACTATCCATCTATTAGTACAAGTTTGTTATTATTACTACTCCTAAACTACTTGGAGGAGTCCCATGGATTGATTGGCTGTAATGGAAAATTATGCTACTTAGACATCCAATATGGACTCTATATTGGCCAGCTGGAAAATTTTGTCATTGTTACTTCTTCAGAACAGATTGTCATAATAACATGGGGCTTTTCACAGAAGGACTTATGGGGCCTACTTGGTCCTAAATGAAAACAGTGCAGGTCTGATAGCCAATATGGCAGCCATTTTGAAAATCTTGTCACTATGTTATCACTGTTCCACCTGAATGGAAAGTCTTATTGACTTAGGGCTTCAACTCAAAGACTTCTTACAGCATCTAGTTTGTCCTAAATGAAAATGCTGCCAATTTGACCATCTTGTTATTGTTACTTTTGGATGGATGGTCATATTGACATGTGATTTTGACCAAAAGACTTCTTACCATGTCTAGTTGGTCCTAAAGGAAAATGGTACTGATCAAACATCCATTATAGGCACCATGGTAGTAATCTTGAAAATCTTGTTATTGCTCAAGAATATTAGATGGTTACAACACTCAGAAACGAGAAACTGTCTTATCATGAATTCCTGGAAATTCTTTTCAGTCGGAACATCATTCCCTTTGTGGAATGTTCCATGACACATGTTCTGAATATACCAGATTTTTGAAGAAAATGATGGAAAAGAATTCTAATTTATATTCTATTATGGGTTTCCTTTTCAGGGATTAAAGTTTGATATTATCAAGTCAAATTTTGAAGAAAATCTAAACAAGGCAGATTTTTCTAGTCCTCTAGAATATGTGAAAGAGACAGCAAAGCAGAAAACACTAGAAGTAGCGAGACAGATTTATTCTAAGGTAATTTAAATCTTTGTGTGCTGAAGATATATTGCAATCATCAATTCGACATTCTACAAAATGTTAGGAATAAAAATTTCTAAATTATGATTTCCTTATAGCTGGTAGCATTGGAAGAGGGAATGCACCAGGTGACACTTAACCACATTTGGCCTGCAAAATAAAGCTTTTTCAATCGGTGAAACATAGTTTTAAAAAAAGCCATTGTTTTTTTTGGGCTCAGTCCCGTAGCCTATCTTTGCAGCTTAATTTCAGCATGAGGCATTTATATAAAATAGGAGTCATTTCTTGAAATTTTTATTGCCATGATTTATGGGGATATTCTGATATCTTTTATCTGTTGGTCTGTCTGACTGTCTGTCCATCTGTCCCTTAATAATCTAAACAGCCAGGTGGAAATTCGTGAAATTTTGTAGTTATGGATCCCTTAGGATAACTATCTATAAAAGAGGTATCATCCTTGGCTTCTGCCCATGGGATTCCTGGGATGGGGTCAAAGGTCAGATGTACAAAATTTAAATTACAATAACATTTTCAAATATTTTCTGACCAGACTTTGTAAATTCAATCATAGTAAGAAGACATCATATATTTTATAGACTTCACATTATATCACTGGGTCACTGTCTGATGGTGGGATTGAGTGCCAGGGAAGAGTATGGAAGGGAGTGGTGTGGAATGTGCAATAAAATAGCATGGGGTTAGTTATGGTGAGCCACTGCAGTTGTTCTAGTTTAATTTTCTTTCAGCCTGTTTCTCCCCCAGATCTGATAATTGGGGCTGATACAATCGTCACACTTGATGGAGACATCATAGAGAAGCCAAGTTCTGTTGAACATGCCTGTCAAATTTTGTCTAGGTAACAAATCATTTTTCAGAACAAGAAAACGTAAAAGTTACTACTGCTGTAGTACAGACAGAAAACAGTTAGCTTTAAATAGATTTCTCTAGTTTAGTCATGTTTTTGTTTATTATGAAATGTGTTATTATAAATACATACTGTATATTTATGATCTCTCATGGCAGAGGTAGGGCACTTCATGTTATGCTTTTCCGTTGACTGGTCCATTCATGTATCTGTTCATCTTGGTTAAGATTTGTGAACTAGTCATTTTTCAGGAGTTGGAGTATCCATCTTCTATAAAGACATATCTAGTTTAGGATCATCCTGAATGTTCCTAATTTGGTGTCATCATGAATGCTCCTAATCGTTTCAGGAATATTGTGGTGTTGTGTACAATAAGGTAAAAATATCAAATATTTTTTATTTGCAGTAATGATTCTGCTACAAATAAATATACACAAATCAAGAAATTGAGCTGAAAATGTCTTCAGGTTCTCTCATGCACTGGTGGGACCACTTTTTCTAACGTTTAAAATATGCAGATTTTTAGCTTACCTTGTCATAAGGCCACTTGAGCTTATGGAATGGTCCAGCATCTTTCATGTATCATAAATTGTGCATTGTGCATCTGTTTATGAATAGATACTTGTTACCCCCCATTTGGAGGTCCATATTTCTGATTCAGTTTTTATCAAACTTGGAATATAGGTTAATATCATCAAAATATCAGATAAATTGTGATAAACATACACTTATTACCATTATTCATATATAAGCCAAATAATTTAGGAAATAATAAAAGCCTGGAAGAAGCTGGGGGGGGGGGGGGTTGGCTTATCCACAGGCCAAGGTTTAAACTTTAAGATTTTTAAGTACATTTGTTGACTAGCATAATGGATGTAAATCTTGGGACACGAGAAAATACTTTTTTCCATGTCCTGCGACTTATATGCATGTAAAAAAAAATACATATTTTTTTGGTGTCCCAACACTTTGCATGTGCATATTTTCTGATTTTTCCAACATGACGTTCAATAAAGGTAAATAAAGACTTTATAATTCACAGTCTGGTTTGAGTTTACCCTGGGAACCAGCCTTTACTATAATGAATAATACTCACATAGTGCAAATCATGCTTAGTGTCATTTAAATCCTTGTTTATTCCCAAAAATATTAGATGCAGATTTTGCTTTATTCATTGTTTCTACCAAATCGCATTCTTCCAGATGACATTTCAGTTAGATGTACATAGCTGTTTCATTTATGTTGATCCACGCACTCATGAATTAAAAGTTTTTAGTTATATAAGCGATCCTAAAAATTTAGGTAATCTTTATGAAAAGGTAGACATGTTTAATTTTACAAAGCGCATAGCCAGCATCTATTCACATAACTGTTATTTGTTCATGAAATAATGGTAATTTATAAAGGCTAAAATTCTAAAAATAGATCCACTAAGATCATCATTGATCTGTTTTAGTTTTGTGTTTTGGCTGAACAAAATCATAATTGTCCACACACTGGAAAGCTAGTTGTTTCAGCGTATCCTTTGTTTACAATTGGTGGATTTGTCTTTTGTTTTTTGATAGCAATCCAGGTCAGTTATCGTTAAAACTCTTAAACTGGCTTGGGTTAAGAGGAAATTTTGACCAGCAGCTATACCAGTACTTTGATGTGTAATTGCCTTTCACTCCATAATATTAGCAAGATTATTGTAGCTGCGTAAAACAGGGTGTAAAGTTGCTTACATCAAAGAAAACTACAACTCAGCTTTTACGGTATTAGTATAATTTTTGAAGCATTATTTCTGAAATTTGATTATTGTATTTTGGAGATATTATTTAAGTTTAGTGCAGAGGTGCCTATGATTCAAATCCAAGGGATTTATTTCATTCAACACAAGTTCAAACCTTCAGTGTGCATGCAGTAGCACTTTTATGTAAATATGATCACTAGCCTAAATGCTAGCATTAAACCAAACACTACTGTTGTTCATTGTTGTCATGCTGGAAGCACATTTTAATGAGTTAGGTATTTACAATTTCAAGGCAAAATAAAAACGTAATTACTGGCACACTGATACAAAATTCTAATGCAATAATGCATAAAGAAATAATAATTACCAGAGTCAAAAGGGAAGGCACTGCTATAGCAACTTGCAAATGCTCAGTTCTCATCATCATCCAATCAAATTATAAACAAATCTGAATTAGGTAGAAACAATAAGAAAACAGAAAATTATATAAACTTATTGACTTTAAAACAAAGATATATTTAACTTATAACATTTACAAGTAATAATTATACACGCCAACCCCGAGAGAGGTACACACATAATTTTTGCTAATATAAGTTTGCCTAAATAAATGCATTTAGAACTTAACATGTGCATCTTGTGATGATGTTTTGGACTTGCTTGTCAGTTTGTGGGCCCGGATTGTACGCGAATGAGCTTATACACAAGTGTATACTGTAGGTATTCTTGCATTTGATGGCTATGCATGTTACTCCAGTGGAAGCCAAATTTCTGATCTGATTTTGATCAAACTTGAAATGTGTGATTATGTCATCAGAATCTTGGATGGGTTCAATAATGAGCAAGATCCACACAGACTATTAAGGTATTCTTGCTTCTAATTGGCTTAATTGGTACTTACAGCTGCCTCACTTGGCGCTCAGCATTAAGAGGTTAGCGTTAGGACTGGTTGGCCTGGTGTCAGGATAATGTGACTGGGTGGGACATCATGCTACATGTCTGCAGCATGATGCCCCAGTGCTAGACATCTATATAAATTGTCACACTGCAGCCATTGTAGCGATATGACTGAAAAATTGTTAAAGCTACGTTAAAAATCCGACACACACAGACACACACACACACACACACTAATTGGCTTAATCAGTCTGACCAATCTGGATGTTGTATTTCTGATCCTATTTTGAACAAATATAAGATACATGTCTATATCCTTAAGATCTTCATGAATTTTGATAATGATCAGGATCCATGCATTTTAATGAGGTAGTCTTGCTGATTGGCTGGGCGTATTTCCACTGTGGAAGCCATCATTCTAATCTGATTTTGATTAAAGTTGGCATAAGGGCTTACATTATCAGGATCTTGGACAAAATCAAAAGTGAATAGGATCCACACATATTAATCATTGCATCTGATTGAATTAGCAATTTTTTTTCTTTTAATTTTAGTTGGCACCATATAGCCACTTCTGAACTGAAGTGCTGTTAAACACTACTACATGTACATTGATCTGATTTTGGTCAAATTTCAATTAAAGGCTGTATTAATGAGATACTTTGCATCAGAGCTTGTTACCTGTCTAGGTCTGAAGACAGTGTTTCTCACTGACTTCGATTATGAACAAGAAACTTTGTATATTAATTATGCCATTATCTTTAGAACACATTTTTGATCAGGATATATTAAATTGGTAAAATCAATATGCGTTAAAGTTTGGGAGATAGTTACCTCGGTTGTTCTCTTAACAATACCACATAACCCTGCTTAGCAAAATGGTCAACTATTAAGTTAAGCAAGCTAGGTGAGTGATATCATGCCATACAGGTCTAGCCCAGTCTCACAAAATTTCTGTACATTTCTCCTAAAGTTTAAATTTTATATTGCGTATAATACAACTGGAAATTTTGGGATTTTTTTCAAAAATGGAAGAAAGGATGAAAAATAACTCACTAGTTTGAAAATTGTTCACCTGAAAATAACTTGATTGTGTAAGAAAGAGCTGAGGAATTTTTAAAAAATTGAGGATATTCTTAAATTTTCCTCAGAGATTAAATAAAACTTTTTTTTGTGTGGAATACTCCAAGATATTATCACTGCATCTTGATTCTTAATGCATGCAGATTACTCATTGAAACATTCATTGCTGCCAATCAAACAAAAAAGATATTCAGAGATTTTAATTTGAGGAAGGCAGTTTGAGAAGTATTGTGAAATTGTATCTTGTTTTGGTGAACTCTGGCAAAGGACCACTCACTGTAAGGTGTTTTATAGAATCAATGGAAACATTCTTTGTCTGTTTTTTTAATACTTATTTTAGGTACAGCAACAGGACCCATACTGTCATCACAGGAGTCATTCTGGTCACACCAAATAAGAATGGTAACATCCTCTTCCCTCTTCTGGCTTTGTTACATACAGCAATGACCAAAATGAGACAGATGTAACACTAAGTCATTTTTGTTTGCATGTTTTGTCTTTGATCATAATTGTACAAAAAATTATTGTGTTTACTTATGACCTCCAGTATTTGACTGGTGCAGGATATTTGTAAAATATATTTAAAAGTTATAGAGCAAATTACAAAAACTAAAAATTATTTCTTGATCATTTCATACTTACACTGTAAAGTTGGAAGATACAAAGGTTCAAATTATGAACACGGTGAACCACATTTTACTGCAAGTGGGTGGTGCCTTATGGAGTCAAACTATCACAGCAAGAGACTGACAGTTGTGCTCACGGAGCAGAAATTTTGTTGTTGTTTGGAAATACTTACAAAGGAAATACACTCATGACTGACCACTGAAACGTAAAATGATACTTTTAGCTAGCATTCCTCAGATTTAAAAGAATGAAAAACAATGGTGCTAAAATAAATTTTGTGTCCTTTTCAGTTTAATCACTAAACATCCAAATAGAAGTTAGTGAGAGAGAGTCCATTAAAGACTGGCAGTCAGGTCTACACAGTGCGTGTGTGTGTGTGTGTGTGATTTAGAGTTTTAATGTAGCTTTAACAATTTTTCAGTCATATTGCTACGATGTCTGCAGTGTGACAGTTTATAGTGATGTTTAGCACTGGGGCATCATGCCGCAGACATGTAGCATGATGTCCCACCCAGTCACATTATCCTGACACCAGGCCAACCAGTCCTAACACTAACCTCTTAATGCTGAGCGCCAAGTGAGGCAGCTGTTAGTACCATTTTTGAAAGTCTTTGGTATGACTTGGCCGGGGTTCGAACCCGTGACCTCCCGCATCCGAGGCGGACACTCTACCACTAGGCCACCAGAGCGGTGTGGTCTACACAGTGCAAATGGATCTTTGTCTGTGTCAGTCAGTGTCAAGATATTTTGATTGCGGAATACAGTGCTTTAAAGACTGGCAGTCAAGCCTACACAGAGCAAATGGATCTTTTTCTGTGTCAGTCAGTGGTCTAGATATTTTGAGTGCATAATGCAGTGTTGGCTCAGATTAAATTGCCTGCAGCTGCACTGTTACATTTGGTGTTAATGATACATGTTAGTATCATCAAAGTAGCCTAGTGGCACTACAGAGAAATCTTTCCAGTCTTGGCAGAATGAATGTATGTTGGGCACAAATTCAGATGGAAATTTAATATATTTCCTTTTGTGTCTTTGAGAGGAAACTCTTAAAGAATTGCTAAAAGAATTTAAGTAAGTTACCATATATTCGAACTTATTAGTCGAGTCCAACTACAAACTGCACAGTCCCAGGTCTGCTGTCACATAATGCTCTGGCAGACCTTGGTCTATGCAGTTTGTTAGGAGTTATCAGAACAAGCAATATATACCATGATCTGCTGGTGCATTATGGAGCAATAGATCAGGGTCTATGTTGTTTGCAGTTGATCACAACTTGAAAGTGAGCATTTATATGGTACACATAGACCTGCACTATAATGACGATGAGGAAAGCTTTATAATTTCGTTTGTGTTATAGATGAGGTTGTCTTGTCCTGGGATACGTTTTACATAAAATTGTATATGGTCATAATGAGTTTATGCTGAATTGTGTTAATAATAATGCTTTGTGTGAAGTCCCATTATAACAGGTTATAATAAGTAAAGAACTAAAATCTACTGAAATAAATGTGATATTTATCTTAAATAAAAAATGTGTACAGTTAAAATACGATGCATGACCACGCCTATGTTGTAAGAGGGTTTGATTTATACAAATGTGCCTTATAATGAGGTTATTCATACTAAGCTTCTTCATAGTGAGGTGATTTATACTAAGGTGCTTTATAGTGAGGTTATTTATACAAGGGTGCTTTATAGCGAGGTGATTTAAACTAAGGTGCTTTATAGTGAGGTGATTTGTACAAAGGTTCTTTATAGTGATGTTATTTATACTAAGGTGCTTTATAGTTATGTCCTTTATACTATGGTGCTTTATAGTTATGTCCTTTATACTATGGTGCTTTATAGTGAGGGATCATTATCATTTTCATGTTATTTATAATGATTCTGTCAACATATTGTATGACATAATATTATCTGTTTAACGAAGGCTAGTAGTGACTGAGCAATCATAAGTTATGAATACATTTTTTTAATGTACATAATTTTCTAAAACATTTTTGTTAGAATTTATCTCTGTCTCTTCATCTGTTGGTGCAGTCACACTTGACTAATAAGCAACTGGTAGAGCATGGTCAAGAATAAAGGAAGGTAGATAGCAATAGGACAGACAGAAAAGTAATGATAGGAAAGGCAGATATAAGTAAAAGAGTGTCCGTCTATGTTTTCGTCCCTTCATACTGAGACCAATCTGGCTCCTGTGGCAGCAGTGAGATCTACCATTAGATACAGAAACCATTACTCAAAACTGATAAACCTATAAAGGACTTCTTCTCAAAAAACAGTAGCACAGAACTTGATCATGTTTGATAGAAAGCATTCACTCATGAAGGCCTATCATATTTTTGTTAAAAAACCTACCAGTTGGGCATAAAATTTTGCTGCATTACCAATATTAAAACAATTTAAAATTCTTTTTGAAACTGCTTAACAGAATTTTGCCAAATTAGACAGAAAGGATCCTGGCATGAAGGCCTTTAAATTGTGTACAAATCATGTTGATCTGCAATTAAACATGAACCTTGTCACCAAAAATATAAAAACCTTTGGACGACTTCTCAAAAACAGGTCAACCAAAATTCGTGTAAATTTTGGCATACTTCCCCTGCATGTTTGCACAAATGATGCTAGTGTTCTCAAAGCACATCATGTGGAGCCAGCTACATGCACTGAAGAGTTGCAGTCCCTGGATTTATATTGTTACAGCCCAGGTGATTGCTCAATTAAATGAATGGGAGAACAGTGAAGATTTCCACTTGGATATGGTCTGACTTGATCTGAAGACTTATATCTTAAAGCAAATCCATTGGCTGAATTGAATAATGAACAGTATTTGTCATCAACAGAATAAAAAATGCAACGAAAACTTTTTTTATTGATGAAACGACTAATGTCGAGTCGGACCTGGTGAGTTCACATAGAGGTGCTTTCACATTAATATATCAGTAAAGAATAGGGTCCAATAGTAGATAAGTGTGCTTTTGTGATCCATACATTATGTTGGATATTTTTGTGGATAAATAGTTAATTCAAGTGTACATTTGCTGAAGAAAAGTTGCAAACTGTGATTGACATTCATTTTTTTTTTAATTTTACTGATGTCATGTTTTTCACCAGTTTCCAAACTTTGCATAAAGATTTAATGAGTATTAATCAGTATAAATCAATATAGTTTAGGTTTAATGAGTGTTAATCAGTATAAATCAATATAGTATAGGTTTAATGAGTATTAATCAGTATAAATCAATATAGTATAGGTTTAATGAGTATTTATCAGTATAAATCAATTTGGTATAGGTTTAATGAGTATTAATTAGTATAAATCAATATAGTATAAGTTTAATGAGTATTAATCAATATAAATATATTATGAATATGATATGTGATATTGGAGGTGAAAAAGAAGACATACCATAAGTAATTTTGTACTGATAAATATAGTATCAGAGTTGTTACATTAAATTGTACAGATATTTCAAGTTGATTTAATTTTGTTTGTGAATTAAATCATAATCAGTCAGTTTCCATTGTTTCTTATCTGTTATAAGCTTTTAATGATGTGTATTTTTCACCACTATCAATACCATTGGTATTAAAACAAACAAGTTGGGGGGGGGCTTTAACTCTCATTTTGTTCCACATTTCACTGCGACTTTAACCGCAAAAATTGCTATCCCAAAAAAATCACAATTTCTTATGAAAACTTTTTTGTGCTGTAAAATGGCTTTAATTCATGATCTTCATACTTACAGCTATCCAGCAGAGTTCGGAGACAGGGATAGACTGTAAATTCAAGTTACATACTTTCCATGATATGACTGAGGTTGTCATGCCAGATCTGCCCTCAGATGTGATCCAGCGTTATGTGGAGTCAGGGGAACCAATGTAAGCAACAACATTATGTTGAGTCAGGAGAACCAATGCAAGCATCTGCATTGAAATGAAGCTGAAACTGATTATTCACATTCTTAAGCGCATATTTTTCAACAGGTGAGAGGAGACTGAAGACTTGAAAATGGTGTTTTTTCACATCTGCACTTTGAAAGATGTGTTGTAATTGGTCATTTCCGACTCCCTTTGAAAGATGTGCTGAAAATGGTCATTTCTGTCTGCCTTTCAAAGATGTGTTGTAATTGGTCATTTCTGTCTGCCAGGCCCTCTGTGTTTCCTTCTGTCAGTTCATCTGGGTTCTCCATTTGAACCAACTGAGAGATGGTATTGTGTTTTATGAGGATGAGTAGTAATGAAGTTTTCAGTTCTGGGTGCAGCCCCAGTTTGAGGAGGTGGTGGGGATAAAATGTTACAATTTTATAGGTAATGTGACTTTATTGTGACCAGAACTACATCAACACTTTTTGAAGGGGGGAGGGGATCAAGTTTGGTATTTTGTTTCTTAAGGATGAATATATGACATTCAGGGTTTCCTATCTTGGTTGCACCCAGGCACTGGAGGGTGCGGATAAGCAGAAGATCAGTTTGTGATGGCTTTATTCTCCAGGGGCTTTTGTAAGCTGCTTTTGTTGTTTACCACCTGGCCATGAGACAAGTGAGCTTGTGGTATTGGTCATTCATCAACCAGGCCTCATCTGTCCTTACAAGTTGCTTGACCAAGTTGCACAGGATTTTACAGGTATTATTCAGGCATCAAGGCCTTTTAGGTGTTTTCAATTGATGCTTATTATATGCTGTCGTTGAATATGGCCACCAATACTAAATACAGAAAAACCTTTAAAAATTCCTTCTCAAAAACAACTCAACAGTATTTGACCAAGATATACAAAAGGTATCCAGGCATGAAGTTCGTTCACATTTATTCAAATGATACCAATCAATCATCAGATTTGGCTGCTGCCACCAAAAATATATAAATTTTAATCAACTTATCAAAGCCTATGAACAGAATTTGATTGAATTTAACAGAAAAGCATCATGGGATAAAGGTCTTTTAACAAATGATAACAATCCAATATTCAGTATGATTTCTTAAAAAGAATGCTTGATATAATTTGATTATATTTGGCAGTCATTATTAAAAATAGGAAAACCTTAAAATTACTTTTTCTTTATAAAACGCTCTTCAGATATGATTTAGTTTTATAGAAAATGTCTTTGATTGAAGGGTTTTAAATTCCATGCAAGTGGTACAAGTTCACCATCAAATATGGCCACCATTGCTATAAATAGAAACCCTTTATATGACTACTTCTTAGAAAACTCTCAACAGAATTTGACAAAATTCAACAGAAGGGGTCCTGGCATAAAGGCTTTCAAATTTGTAAACATTATGCTGGTACACCATCAAATATGGCCACCTTTATTAAAATTAGACATATTTATAAATGACTTCTTTTCAACAAAAGCTTAAAAGATCTTTCTCAGTTCTAAAGATGATGCAGATTCATAACCAAATACAGCCATCATTTCTAAAAATAGAAAAGCCTTAAATCTTCTCCCAAATTATAAAACAGAACTACTAAATTTGACAGACATCACCTAGGTTTGAAGGGTTTTTGAATTAATACAAGTTATGTACCCTCAAATATAGCTGCTGTTTCCAAAAATAGAGCATTTAAACAACTTATTTAAAAAAAATGTTCAGCAGAATTTGACTTTGACAGAAAGCATCTCTGCATAAAGGACATTTATCATTGGACAAATAATACCCATGTACCATCAAATATGGCTGAAGATATTATAAAATTTGGAGAAATCTTGAAACAATTGTTTTCATAACATATGTGATCAACAGCATTGAAAAGATAAATTTATGTATAAAGCATCCTACTGATGCAGATTTCTTGGCCAACTACTCTTGCAGTTGGCTATTAGGCAGCTGTCAGCCACATGAGCATTCTCTGAGCCACTTGGGCCTCTTTTTTATTCCTTTGTTTAGTTTTTGGAACAAGACATGGTGCATAATAGTAAGTAATAAACAGTAATACACACATACAGTATCACAGTGATGTCAGTCAGTCAGTTTGACATTCAATTTTGGTATAAAATCATTTAAATTTTCTTCAACAGCAAATAAATTGCAGCTTACAGTGCTTAAATAGCTCTATTAGAAAATTTACTTTGAAAAGGCAAACTTAATAATATTTATTTGTGGGCCAGTAGCTTGCATACATACGAGTGTAATAATCCACTTGCAGGTGGATTATCTGACTGGATGGGCATAGATCTGGGACAAACTGAGTTTCTGCATGTCTGTATTTTCTGTAACTATATTTTCACCGAATATCTAATAGAAATTAAGAAAATTGGTATTTTATGATATCTGTCCATCTGGCATCATCACTTTTGTTATGGTTTGCATTTAGGTCACTTTTCTCTGACACAGTTGTCTGTGGAATCACATAATTTGTTATCTAATTTCATTATGAAGAGCCATTAGTGAAAACTGGGTCACTGAGACTAATATTTTACAGCCCATTGTTTAACTTTAGTTCAGTTTATCTAGGTCAGTGTTTACATTAAGAACATTTTTTCAGACACTGTTACTTGTATAGTCACATAGGATAGCATTTAGATGCATCATGTGGAATACTATACTATACAGTAAGAAATTAGGTTACTGTGACCTACATTTCACAGTCCACTGATTTTTGTTAATCTTTGTGTTTCACAGTCCACTGATTTTTGTTAATCTTTGTGTTTAACTCATTTATTCAGGCACTATTACATATGAAGTAGTATAACTTGGTATGTAAAATTGTGTCATTGGAGATCTACAACCAATAGTGAAAACTTGATCAACTTGATTTACATTTTGTAATTTTGTTTAGCTTTTGCATTTAGCTCATTTTCTCTTAGTTAGGGTTTTGCATTAAGATGATTTTCTTAGACACAACTACTGTTCTTACAGTCACATAAGTTGATATGTAGAAATTATGTCACAAATTTTGTTTCAGGGTCTAGATACTAGGTTTTTTAGCTAATTTTCTCTGGAATAACTTGATATGTACTTGCAAACTTGATATGTTCTTACATTATGAGGTGTACTACAGTCATCAGTGAAAACTAGGTAGTGTGACCTGAATTTTATGGTCCAGTGGTTATGGTTACCCTTTGTGTTTAGCTGATGTACTCTAGATTAGGGTTTGTGTGAAAAGGTCATTTTTCTTAGATACAGTTGTTTGTAGAGTCACATAGGTTGTTAGTTAGATGTGTCATGTGGAATGCTACACCTGTCTTGAAAATTTGGTCAATGTGATGTATATTTCACAGACCAGTGGTTTTGGCTAATCATTGCATTTAGCTCATTTTGTCAGGCACTATTGCCTATTGAATCACATAAACTGGTGTGACCACTCCAATGGCCTAAATGGTTAGATTGTACACCTCTGCAGCATGATGCGCCAGTGCTAGACATCACTATAAATTGCCACACTGCAGACATCATAACGATATGACTGAAAATTGTTGAGCTACTTCAAAAATCTAAATCACACACACACGCACACACAAACTGGTGTTTATTAGCTTCATGATGAGTAGTGCTAAAGCCATCAGTGCAAATATGGTTCTGTGAGTTGTGCTTATCTCCATATTGAGTTCAGTTTCTGTAGGTTTGGATATGTGTTTAGGTCATTTTCTCAGGCAACACTGTTCATAGAGTCACATATGTTTGTATTTAGATGTGTTAATCCATTGTTAAAAGCAACCAGAAAATATTTCAAATTTGGTACCCAGTTTTATTTAGATGTGTCAATCCATGGTTAAAAGCAACCAGAAAATATTTAAAATTTGGTACACAGTTTGAATAGGAGTACTACATTTCCTACTACTGTTGCATTCTGGGATGCCAAGTCCCAGTCCAAGTTAAATACTCCCTCCAATTTTTGTAATTGGAGGCACAGAATTGAAAAGAACATGATACATGTCAAATTCTTTAGTCATAGCGAGCATGCAGAATACCTTCCATTTTGACTTAGATTATCATTTGAGTTCATGTGTGCCAAGATTGCTTATTCAAATTTGCCTTTGTTATTGCTTTTAAATGTCTTTTTTGGCCAATCTTAAAACCTTTGTGTTGATTGAGTGTTCTCTCCCCCAGTCCTTGCTCTCCCCAAGTCCTTGCATTATTTGAGTGTTTTTTGTATTCCTACTGATAAATGTGAAGGCTGTTTTGCTCCTTAGTTAGCAGGCAGTGCTTCTATCCAGTGTTAACCCCTTTTTAGTAAACAGTATTTGAGTAAAAGTATTATGTACCCTTCTTTGGTTTCAACTTATTTTTTTTATTTTTATTTTTTTTCTCTTTTAGAGATTATGATGTCACAGGGTGTGATGTGGCTTAAGTGCTGTCCCAAGGCAGTCCCAAGGGATGCACACACAACCTGACATCTGTGCACTGGTTGTACCTGCATGGACTGACGTCCTATTTATTATTTATGGAAAGATCAAAAGTTCAAATTTGAGACTTGGCAGACGGTCACTGCACGAATTGTAGAAAGAGACAGACATGTCCCTAGCAGACGTGACCAACACAGTGACCTCCAGCTTCATTCAAACAATAAGGAGGTGGGCTGCCTCACTTATCCAGGATGGTTGATATGGGATCATTGATTCCATTTGCCTGGGAGGACAATTAGTATGGTTAGTCCCATTACCCCCCATAAGCTGTTATGGGATGACACAAACTCTAATGCAACACCACGCTTTCTGAAGAGGAATGCCAGGGAGGATACTTCTGTCTTGCCTTGGGACTGCATTCAGGATAATGATGGAGGCAGTGGTTCAAACATCCAGGTGAGTGCTCTCCATGCCAGTGGTGCTCTCTGCAGAGCTTCTCCGTCTCTGGAAGGATACTGCCTTTGATGTCCTTTCCATTCGGTGGACTTGAATGAGTTTCCAGAAGAGCTTGTTGCAGCAGGTCCTTCCCTTCCATTTGGATTCCTTGTTTCTTCCCACCTGTCAGGTCAGGTGTTGGCAGAGGAGGAAGTCTGGATGTTTGATAAGGCTATACTCATTTACTGCCTCCTTCCCCTAGATTTGTGAGGCTGAGAATAGTAAGACTCTTTCGAGTCTGGAGAGGCTTATCAGGGTTTAACTCTCTTTCAGATCTTCTGCTGTTCCCACACTCTGCTGTGGTTCATAAGCTATGGCCACTGGTCTCTGCCTTAGCTATTGGGTTCATACCCTTTCATGATCCCTTAATCTTTCCCTCATGAACTCTGGTACAAACATCCAGGCATGTTCTCTTCATATCAATGGTGCTCTCTGCAGAGCTTCTCCATTTATACAGGAATACTGCCTTTGAGACATTTAGGTCTTGCTGGTTCACAGCAAGAAACTTTTGAGGGCTGCACTGCCTTAAGCAGAGATGCACTTCAGAGCTCTCATCTCAGTAGCACTGCAAGATTCTAGGGACCTGCAACTCCAGGCCCATCAAAACCTTCCAGGAAGTGAGCACATCTTGACTGACATTGAGGACTTTCCTCCTCAGAAGCTCTTCAAGCAGGGTAAGCTGCAACAGACAAAATAGCATCCCCATTTCAAATCACACTTGCACCTGTCTTTTGGTAGACCAGGCAGTCTAGAAGGCAGAGAGTAGAAGTCTTTGGAATCCTGCCCTTTTGCCTAAGGAGGGAAGTAGTCATCCATTGGAAGTTGCTGCATGACATGCAGCATCTTTCTCTTCCCAGTACCCTAGTAGGGGCTTAACTTGACATTTCTTCAGAGGTTTGGTTGGCTTCATGGATGATATGTGGATCTGTTCCACTTTAAAGGAGGGATATGTGCTTCACTTCCGGAAATATCTACATCTTTCATTGATCCCATTTTTCTTTCAACCAGTCCAAAACTGGTTCTTCAAAAGGAATAGGGACACATCCTTCTGCAGAAGAGAGCACTCAAGTGGGTGGAAAATGACCAAACTTTGGGATTCTATTCCCAGATGTTTTTGAGGTTGAAAATAAGGCAAAAGGTTTTGATGCACCATCAGTCTTTCCACCTTACACAAATTTCTCTGGGAAGAATGCTTAAAGATGGAGAATACTGTCATAGTCAGGAACACCATAAGGAACTACAGCAGAGTGGTTTCCATAAATATGCAAGATGTTTACCTTCATATCCTCATCTTCCCTTCTCAGGCAGTAGGTATTTCAATCTCAGGCTCAACAATTTGATCATGCCTCCACCCCCAGAGCCTGTACCACTGTCTCCTAGGAATTTTGGATGTGGCTGTGGATCCAGTTCCCTACAAAAAGTGCACAATGACCTGCTATCAGCTCAGGTTCCTTTGGGATCCTATTTTCATCACTACCTGAGGTTGTGGTTAGATTGAGCTCAGATCATGCCGGTTAGTCTGAGCTCAGATCATGACCAGGTCCAGATTCACAGTCCTGAACCCTGCTCCTTTCTGTACAAATACATATCAGATTTGGGGTGGGGTACTAACCTGGAGCCAGTGGGGGTAGTTCTTCTGGGAATTTTGTCTCAGGATGAAACAACCCATTATACAAACAATCTAGAAATGTCTGGGGAGTGTTTCTAACCTGACATGGATGTGTCAACCTCATAAGGCATTGTTGTGTTATGGTCACCCCAGCACATCTGAAGTAATATACACAGGTGTCAGGAAGGTAGAAATGCTTCTGCTCTTTGCATGGAAGTATGGAACCTCCTCCAGTGGGAAGTCTTAGAGGAGATCAATCTCAGACCCCACCATATTCTTGGTAAAAGGAATACCCTTGTGGACAGCCTGTCCATACAGGGCCATGTGGTCCTCAAATAATGATCTCTGCACCAGTTGGTAGCTGAGATGTTTTTTCATCTGTAGGGTAGACCATCAGTGGACTTGTTTCCTAAGAGACTGAATAATAAACTCCCCTTTATGTCTGTCCAGTGTCTCTCCAACACAACAAGCTGCAGATTCTGTTTCTTCTTTTAAGGGCTATAAATGGTCAGCAATAAAATAGTAGGTAAATATTACATAATTGAAATTACTTTACCCACACCCACAAACGCAAAAATATGTTTGCAATTTGGCCATACTGCTATTGGTGGTTTTGTTAATTTGTTACAAACATTTTTGAACTTGTTGGAACTTGTTATATAAAAACCACTTGAGCTAGATCAACAAAATTTTGGTAGGCCTGTTTGTACATGTGTAGATGACCTTCTTAGATTTTTACACCGTTGTAGTAGTTGTTCAGTTTTAAAACAAATTCTTATATTTTGTGACTTAGACACTTTTTTTAAACAAAACTTCATTGGCATGACCACTAAAGGTGAATAAATGAAATTTGGTAGGCATACATGCATGCATATCTAGATGACCTGATTTGATTTGGATGCCAATATAACAATTGTCTATTTTTTCTAATTTTTTAAAAACTTTCAGGATTTTTTACTATGCAGTGTTATATGTTTTACCAATACAAATCTAGTTATGACAAAGGTTCCATCAAAAACTGTATCTCAGCTGTGAACAGTACTATTGTGTATAGTACCATCTGTTTCTTCTATCATAAGTACATGCTTGATGTAAAAACTAGTGATTCCCTCCCCACTTTTACATAATATTAGTAAAAATTTTATTCATGAAAGTTTTTTTTCTTCCACTAGAAATATGCAAGGCAAGGTTCTTGGGCATATTTTAGGATAAATACTTTGTGTAACTTTTGAAAAATGTTAGCACAGAAATTTTTTATTGATGATGATGCTGCCGCTGCCTACAAGTTGTACCTTGCCTTGAAGTCTACTTAAGCAGGTGAGACAAAATGTGATTATATGTCTTGCTAACTTTCAATGCCTGTGGGACAAAAAATTACCTCCTCTGAATCTCATTTTGACTTTTATTTTTTGTAGGGACAAGGCTGGAGGATATGGCATACAGGGACTTGGCTGCACACTAGTAGAGGGCATCAAGGGAGATTACTTTAATGTCATGGGATTTCCTGCCCATAGATTTGCCATAGAATTGTTAAAATTGTACTCAAAACAGAATTGATTAAAGTGTAGGATTTTAAAAAAAGAATTTATAGTATTTATAGTTTTGTTCAGTAGATGCAAGGTTCATTGATGAAATCTTTGAATATTTTAGCAGACTGTAAAAATAACAGTTTGAGTGACGAGCAAACCATGCGGATTTTAAAATGTCGTAATAAATACACAGATTTAGATTGTCATAAATTAGTGGAAATGGTGAAAATGCCCTCATAATTAGTATTCAGTGAATATTCTGTGTTTATTTATTGATCAGATGAGTCCAAGTGCAAACTGCACAGACCCAGAACTGCCATCACATAATGTGCCAGCAGATCTGGGTCACTGTGGCTTGTTAGGTGTAATCAGTAGCCCAGTGTAGATCAGTTTGAAAGAAAAGACTCTGCTAATAAGTAGGCCTAGGTATCTTGGTTCTTGTAATTTTAGTAGTTGTTTGCTTTTCATTTCCATCTTTAATGATATAGGGTTGTAAAATAGTGGAATGAGTGCACCATCCAAGACTTCATTGTAATACAGTGCATCAATTGAATCTGTTGTGGATGTATATTAGTAATTGTTGGGGGAAATAAAATTGACATACATTTAGATAATCCATTTCCTTTGGAATCAGATACAAGTACTGAATAGAGTTTTTTTATGTATAGAACACCTGTCCACGAAGGACAAGTTTTACATGTGACTTTGTTCCCAGCTTGAACATCCTCATATCTTCTGATACAAGCTGAATAACTAATCAGGGATACTTGTTAAATTGGTAGGTTTTTGTTGGATGATTATCATCTCAATGTGCATTAAATAGATCCTCATAAACGGACAGTGCGTTGAAAATATTTGTGGTTTCAACCATCAGTGAAATAAATGCACTTTTAATATGTATTGTTATTTTTGCAAATTTTGAATGAAAACTAACAAAGAAATCATATGCATTTAATAGCTTGAAACTGTTGCTTAAGTTGTTTTATTGTCGACGACATATTGAGTCATTTGATGCATAACACATTGAGTCATTTGATGTCAGTAGAGTCATTATGAAATAATAACAGGTACGAAGGCAGTTCAGAATATCATCTATTCTTGTCCAGGGTCTTTTGTTTGCATGTGACAAAAAAGGCAGAAAAACTTCCAGTTGACTTTGTCCTTTGACTGTCCTTGGTAAACAGGTTCCAGTGTACAAGCAATGAAGACCTATTTTCCAAGAAATTTAGAGATGACTGTAATTGATTTGCCAATTTGAATAGTTTACATTTTGGCAATTCAGAATTTTACCCTCCTTGTAAAGCGCTCTCCATTACGGATCACTGCCATCTCACCTCTGTCTGCGTGGGTTCAAGTCTAGGATTCGGCGAATGTGGATATGTGAGAAAACTTGCCAGTAGCTTCTCGTGGGTCGGTGGTTCTTTCCGGGGATTTCCCGGTTTCTTCCTCCACCATTAATACTGGCCACCATGTATAGTCTATCGTGTGCTGGAAAATGGCGTTAAGCCCCACAACAACAACAACAACAACAACATTTACCCTCCTTGCAATCGCAGCCACCCCACATATCGGACAACTTTCCAAATTTAGCAATGTTCATTTATTGCTGCTTTTATTTTAAAGCCCCGTTATCCTCCAAAATTAGACTGACTTTCCAAAGTCACCTAAGTGGTTTTAATTGTAAAACTTTAATGTAAATGGTGGAGGAAGGAAAATATATTATGATTAACATTGGCCTTGGGTACTATTAGAACATGCAGTTTGTCACTACAGAATGTACAGTCTTTTCATGGGAATTTTCAACATGGTGGAAGAATGCTTCAAAGATTAATGAATAAGCAGTACTTGCCCTTTAAAAACTATTAAATCCATATCTTTAAGTAAACAGGTCTAATATGCACCATGCATACAACATTTGAAGTAATTTCACATTTTTCTCCAAGCCTCAGTTTTCATGTCTCGTGTACAAGAACCAGAATTGTCACACATTGCTCTTAGGAAGCTACATCTCGTTTTTATAACTAGCTTAATGCTACCTAATGCAGACCTTATTGGGCACAGCCCCAAATGATTTCATTTTAGAAGAAACAACACATAAAATTTCATTTTGTAACATTATATGACTGCACAAAAATTCTTTGAATACATTCCCTAATCACATTTAACATAAGGTTTATTCTCCAATACTGCTCAAATCCAGTAATCACAGAAGGACCCCAAAATGTGTCTTTCCCATCTTTAAGGAATGTAATTGAAGAGAAGAGACTCTTCCTATCCCATGCCATTAAACACAGTGGATACTGTTGTTTACCTGGTTTTTTGCTTTCGCTGATACAGGATACAAACTCTCCAAGGTTTTTCTCTATGCAGTTTCTGGTACCCAAACCAACAAGACTCTCGGTCCAGTCATAGACCTCTGCTGGCTCAACATGTACTTAGAGTACCAACTTCCAAACTGGAGAGAAGAAGGTCAGTGATCATGGATGAGTTTGTGGTCAGTTTAGACTTAACAGATTCATGCTGTCATGTCCCAATAAACTTCCTTCCATAAGTTCTTTCAATTTGGCTTCCAAGGACCATTTACCTCTCATCGACTCGAAGTCAGTTTTGTGAAATTATTATGCCATCTATCACCTTGTCTGGTATAGTATTGATAGTATAAATGGTTAACATTTATTTTCTGACCAAGTGATCCAGAATGGTACACAGTGTTGGTTATGTTCATGCCTGGTTACCAATGCAATCACTGTCTCAAATCTTTAGAGTGTATCTTTTGGGAGATATCAAACAGTACACAGGGACAATAGCATGGCCTTTTTCCTGCACCCAAGGATGTTTTATTCAGATGTTGACTGAATAACTGATGAGGAAAACCACCTTATGAGTGCAGGAATAACCCCTTGACGATTTACCATATGCTAACCCTGAAATGGAGCATACAGCATGCAGCTTTAAAGTGGTTATGGAGGAAATCTGCAGTGTTCTGCTGATTATGAGTGCCCAGCCTTGTCAACTGGCCCTCTGTTCAGCACCTTTGGGCATATCATTGTTGTGTGGATGGAAAATGAGGAGGTATAGTAGAAGACATCACAAGTACTGCTATTATGCCTTGCCACCTGCACCTGCTTTCAAGCAGAATCAGTTTAAACTTCATCCTTATGAGAGAATCTCTGGCAAAAAGAAGGTTCTCCTTCCCCAAACCTCCTATCAGCTGACATTGACTTGCCACCCTGACCACCCACAGATTACCTTCCCACAGGTGCCAGATTCTTGAACACATGTCTGTAAGTGGGCAGGGCTGGATTAAGGCTTTGGGGGCCCAAAGCACTTAAGATAAGGGTTCATTATAGGATCTAAAAATAGACCCTGAATGCAGTCCTTAAATTGTCCTTTACATGTGTATAATTATTTATAGGCTAAGTATAGAGGGTTTAGACATGGTTTATTTCAACATATCTAATTTTATCTATGGTAACCAGGGACACCATGACAAGGAGGTACCCAGGGCACATGCCCCCCCCCTCTGTTAATCTGGCCTAGTACAGGAAGTAAGAAGTTCTTCCCTTTACGATTCATTCTCTAGTCATGATAGATTTATTTACTGATGTAGGGTGACAGTTAAACCTATAACATATAAAACAAACATTCAAGTACAAGTACAAACAAGAACTATAATAGAGACAATACAAACTTCAAACAATTCATACGTGACACAAATATCATCCATAATTTTAATTATTTACAGTCCTTACCAGAACTAGGACTTCTATGTAGTATTTACTTATAATTCTTGTGAAAGAAATACAAATGTAGATGTAGATATATATTGTACAAGTGCTACATACCGGAGAGTTGTGCAACTGCTTTCCATGAAGACTTCTGATACACTGCTTTGAGGGAAAGGAGGATAGGGCGGGATTAGTAATGTGTTCCAACATACCATGAACATGCCAACATGCAGTGCATGTGCTATTGTCATGAATACTTATATTCTTTCACTCACTCTACCTACTTACATATACATGAGACTATCTCCACAAATGTATTTTACTACATTGTAAACGTAACAGCAAGACAACACATAACAGATATAACATTTATGCTCAATATAACACCGGCTACATGTAAATGGAATATAGACAGGAAATGTGATCTTTTGTGCATCTTTCTGTGATTGTCGGATTTAAGAGGGAGCAGAGATCGTCCTTACTATAATACGATCAGGGAATCTCGGAGAAACAATTTATTTAAGAATTTTTTTTTTAATGAACTAATAAATGTTAGATTATTCTTACAGTTTAATACAAATGAACTTTTACCTTGTATTTCATTGTATTTCTTAGTATAGGTAGCAACAGAAAGAAGACCTAGTGTATATACCTTTACTCTATTAAAAGTGGAGTCCAACTGCAAACAGCACAGACCCACCTAATGTGCTGGCAGATCTGGGTCTATGCAGTTTGCAAGAAGTAATCATAAGAACGAACAACACAGACCATAGTCTGTTGGCACATTTTTCGAGTATAGATGGTTTCAAAAAAGTCAGTTTTGAGGCATCACTGATTACTACAGCTGGGTATCACAAAAAATTAGGTACCATGGTATACTGCAGTTATATTAGGGACCAAAAATTCCATATTCTGGGGAAGGGGGCCTGATACTTCTTTGTTTAATATCTGCCTGTCAGTACCTTCAGAAATATCTTGCTCTGATTTATAGCAGACTAACACCATATTAAATCCATGTTATTTGGACAAAATATTAATTATCTTAAAACAAAAGAATAGAAAATATTTCAGCTCAAAAGAAAACCACAACCCCACCCCAATTAGATGGCCAGTACCTTATAGTAGTTGAAATTAATTGTTGTACAAGTTGTAATTGAAAAGCTGTAACTAAAGTGGGACGATTAAGCTTACACTATAGCTGATGCTGTGAAAGACAATGTACTGACATTAGAGAAACAAGGAAGTGGTGATATGAAGCCTACATTAATAGGCAGCAAAACTTTTAATGGGATGCCAACATTCGGAGAAGGTATTTATCAGAGAGGGCCAGTAAATGTAAAACACTCAACAAATGAGAAAATATTTAGTTGAAAAGTTAGGTATAGTTCAGAAAGAAAACAGATGTGCTTCTGAAAATCATAAGATGATTTGCAGTCTTAGGAATACATATACTTAACACATTCACAGTAAAGAACTAAACAAGGATATTTTTTTGTAGGTTTTTTTAGCCAAAGTTTTTCCAGAAGCTGGATTTGGCCGGAATACGTTTCACATCATTCCATTTGTTTATGGCATTGGGATATATCACACATGTCAAACATGTGATTAAAAGGATCCTAAATATAATTATATTTTCAGTTTTCACCATTAATTTGTGACATATAAAACCATCATGTAAAAAAAGAAAACTTTTTGAACTATTTGTCATGAATAAATGAAAACATACAGTTAATATTAGTAAAGTCATAACAAGATTCTTCAGGAATTTCCATACATTAGTTATTGATGGAAACTACCAATACTACCAGCAGAGTGAAAAAGAACCATGGTACATATCACTGGGAAAAAAAAAAGACAGCAGTAAACTGGTATACCGGTAATACCGCTCACCTCTATTGATTACAAGCTTGATTTATCATGAAACTGTATCACAAATTACCCTATCATGCATTGTTTTCAACAACTAATGATGACTAGTCAGTTTTAGCTTTACAGTAAAAAATACAGAAAACCGTATGTTATATTCCTTGCATTGTCAATAATGTCCTCCCTCACAGTGAGTCCATTCTTTTCCTGCTGTTACCATAAGCTATTGATAAGCTGTGGAACTTTAGCATCAGGTAACATTAATATACTTTTCTTAAACTAAATTTTTTTTAATGTACAGGTTAACCCAGGTGTTAATATTTAGTTTCCTGGCATAATTTCATTTATAGGCTTGATTCCTTAAAATTTAACTTCATTGGGATGTTATTTTGCTGCACTGAAAATCACCACTGGAAAAACTGGATCACAGTTAAAGTTTATTTCATTTTTTAAAAATCCATGAATTATTTATTTCCAGGTTAATATGAGCATTAAAGATGGTCTTCAACCAGGGTTCCCACATGATGGGAATAAAAATTCTCCAACTTTTCCCTGACCACATATTTCATGTCAAAACACATTTTTCCTATAAGAATATACAATACAGAAATTGACCATATATTTTTTCAATACACCCATGCTTTCTGATAAAACCACCAGCACTATAAATTTGTGTAGGAAATTTGTATGTTAAGAAATAAGTGTCCTGTAATAAGCCAATTCTTAATTATCCAGTCAGTTTATGTAGCTGGACCCCTGGACTTAAAGTTGGCCTCCGTCTTCCCTGGTGCTTAACCCATACCACCTTTTTATCTTTTTTGATTTGAAAAATGCTGCTGTAAGAAAAAAATTGATTAAAGATGGTTTGTGAATTCTAAAAATGTATGTATACATGATTTGTCCCTAGAGAATTGTTTTTCCAAGGACTTGATAGTTTTCAAGGACTTCCATACATTTTTCCAAGTATATTTTGTCACAGAAAGTTAACTTTATTGATGTTATTATGTTGAGAACTGCATAAAGATAGACTAAAGTAGAAGAAAAAATACATAATTAGCATGCCAATACAGCAAAGGGAAGCTACTGCACCTGATAACTACCCATGTTGTGTGTGTTTTGAGTTGATCCACCCTGTTTAATCCCATTTATTAAATATTAGTTGTATTCCTTCAGATAAATTCAGGGGGTTCAACGACTTGTCAAGGATAAAACCAACGTTTCAAAAATTCTATCTTTATCCAATGCATCCCCCAGAATTTTCAATATTTCAAAGTTGTACAAACCATGACATATTGGTGATAATTGTGTAATGATGAGGTAACTGGTTTTATAACCTCATTAACTAGGTAATTATGTACCCATGTTCGTAATAAATAAAACTAACAATATGCCCTTTAACAAGCATTACGACCCTTAAATACGAGTTATATGCTGTTGTGCTATAAATTCATCTCCATGGGGTAGAGCCATATCCCCTTAACCAAGCATTACTCTTGCAATGTAGGTATTACTTTGTATTGTTGTGACGCATTTCCAATTCCAGTACTTGCCTAATTCCAATACCTCTATACCTATGGCACCAAACATGCACAAATGATGCATCTCACACACCCAAATATTGGATGCTTTGACCTACTTTCCAGGATTTTAAAAAAAAAATTGTTAAACTTGCACCATGGATGCATCTTGGGATGAGCATGTAAAACACCAATACTTTGTTGCAGTGACCTACTTTCCATGATGCATGAAACGTTTAAAAAACATGGCCAGGCTCTAATTCCAATACTGTTTCACCTGTTGCCACAAAACTGGGTCATTGTGATCTACCTTCCAGGTATATTTAAAATTTTATTAAAAGTTTCTCCTTCCTTTCCAGGCTGCAGATGCTATATTGTTGCACCTAACTTCAAACTTCAAGATCACGTTGGGATGAACATATGGACTAAAACTAGGTCACTGTTACCTACTGTCCCCAATTTATTTTGAAAAAGTTGCAAAATAATTATCTTTTCACCTATTGCTCTGAAGCTTACACAGAGAATATATCCTCAAATAAAAACATTTTACCGATATACATCAAATTGGTTTACCAGGACTCCTTTTCCATCACGCTGAACATTATATAAAGATTACAACTGTGCTGATCTCTAAATCTACACACCCATTACCATCAAACATTCAAGCGCATTTGGGGATCAAGTTGTTTCCCTATACCAAAAACTGGAATGCTGTGAATGACCTCTTATGGTTGATAGATCACTCTTTTAAGATAATGACTTGTGTCACTGAAGCTTGAAAATATAGAACTCTCTGCATTGAATCTGAACACTTGTATGCCTAATGCAAATGAAAGGTCACTGTGACCTGTTTTGATGATATTAATAAGCATCCCCCACAATGAATGTACAAGTACCCATTATATATTTCACAACTAAAAATAAATCATGTCTTAAAACGGCTAACACTAAAATGAATAATCAAAAAGTGATACTTATCTATGCTTCGCAGGTAAGACAACAAATCAGACTGGACTGGAAATACAACACCAGATCAAGCAAACAAAATACTTTATTGAATACCAATCAGATACACGCATGTAACAAAAATGATGATTAGACGATAAAATTTAAATCATTGTACAATATGTTGGTAGCATATAACATTAAACCTCAAAATTAATAAACCAGTGTATAGAGATCAAATGGAACTCAGTACAATTCTGGTGAGGATCTGAAAAGACAAAGTTCACTCAATATTGTTCATTAAAAGTTAATTTTAATTGATGAAATTTGAGAAATGTAGACTTTACTACAAGAGCAAAGAGCTGACAAATGTGGGGCAAATTTTTAGCCTGAAAGGTAAACAGTCTATGAAAAAACAGGATAATTTAAAGGAAAATATGCATCAGTTGTAATGCGGTATTTTGGTTTCTGATATTTATTTAAAACACTCCTGACAAAATTACCCCAACCAAAATCATCGTTTGAGAAAAAGATCATGTACTTGAATACTGGAGAAGCGGAGGGGGGTCAATTTAAGGCATGGTGAACGTTACATGCAATTTTTATGAAACTGATGCAAGAAATTACAATATTTTATATATTCAGCTGCATCACATTATGATGTGAGAAATATCTTCTTGAAGTTGTTTCCTCCCTAAAAATGAAAATCAAGCTCAGGACATACGATTATTTAGAATTACAAATGAATTTAGCATCTTCCTAATTTGCAACACACTGAATTCAACATCTAATGAAGAATATATGAATGAAGGTGTAATTGTCCTGAAGTATCCACACAAAATGCTGTTGCATCTGACCTGGAATTGTACTGTTTTCTTCATTTGAAGCATAAAAAATGAGCACAAAATAACTGATTTTTGATGATGCAATTGATCTGGTAGTGAACCAAATGATGAAGTACACAATGGAGAGGGTGTCAATTTTCCAAGCCAAGATAACACACATGATGCATTCAGATGTAACAACACAATTTATTCTGTACCTACACTTTAAAACTGAACACTCGTTAGCAAAAAATGCTGATGGCATACAGCAGTTAAAGCTGAAATACAAATACATGAAAAGCAACAATGAACATTACACTTCCTCCATTACAAGTAAAATTGAAAGGTTTTGCTATCGAATGCTTTGCGACATTGTCATGAATATGAAGAAGATACCAAGCACCTTGCAGACTATATAGTTTAGAGATTTCATTACTATATTTCTCTATGTAAAATAAGCACCCGCCCATAAACGGTTTCGTTCCAGATTTGCTGTCACATTATGTGCTTACAGATCAGTCTTTGGAATCATAAGCTAGCAGATCATTTACTTGGGGGTTTAATGACATGTTTAGGATCGACCCAAGAGACAGCAGGTATTACCTATCGGACAGAAAAAAGATATATTGAGCATTTTTCATAAGGTAGTTATGGCGCTATAGGGGTTGTAAAATTGTATTAAAAAGTGTGGATCTGGTAGAACTTGCCAGAACGACACTGAATTAAGACAGTTTTCAGTGACTTGCATTATCTCCCTTGCTGTGACCTTCATCCTGTGGGAAGAGTGCATCGACTGAATACAAGAGAAACTGTCTCGATATAAAATGGACTAAAGTTTATAATATTCTGATTGGTTCAAAAGCTATTTGTGGAATGAGGCGATTTATATACATTTTCCCTTGTGACCTCGACCTAGAGGTGGTGGATATTATTGCATGTGACCACTGTCTAGTCATGATATATAATATGAAATTTTCACTATAATATCACAGTTGGTTCAATGGTTATATTTGGGGAAAGTACACAAGTCACAGAATTAGTTTCTGTTGCTGTGACCCTGACCTTGCAGAAGGGCAGCATGGCTGCAGTACACAACACACCATCAAGTCCTGTTATATACCCAAGCAAACTTTATTCCAATATCTTCAGTGGTTTAAAACTGCACCTAGACAAGAATACAAGTTGCAGTGTTATAGTTTCCTTTGCTGTGTCCTTGAACTGCAGGCATGGCTATGGTATGCAACAGACTAGTTATGATATATATTTGGCCATGGTGTCATGAAAATCTCCCAATCATTGCCAAGTGAAAAACTTGTCTAGCAAACATTCATTGACAAAGGAACTATGCCATGTTTCTGACTCGAGATGGGGATATAAAAGATCATATTTGTCAACCAAAGCTCAGTTGGAAGATATATGTTGCACATGACTTCTGTACCTTCAGTTTAGATTATAACAATCTGATCTGTTTTTACTGATGAAAGCAGTACTTTAAGGCCTGTCTAACTGGACAGCTGCACAGCAAACTGTCCAGATTTTGATCTGCTGGCACATGATACATCAGGTCAGAGCTTGCACCATTGGGTGCATGTTATGCAGGACAAAATAATGTACTCAATACTGTACTCTAAGTGCAATTTGATGAGCAAATGTGTAATTAGTCATTTTGAGCTCTGTGATTAACATCATGAATGACAATGTGCATGCAACGAAAGAAATGGAATGTGGTAAAAAAAAAAAAAAAAAAACCAGCAACAAAGATGAATGCATATCCTGAACATCTTGTTGCACATTGTGGTCCAATGAAAAGGAATAATTAAATACGAATAAATATATTATGCATTCTGAATGAAATTCACATATCCCAGACAGCTAGAACCCTCTATGCTCTCGATCAAATCAAACAATATGTTCATATTTTGAGCATCAACAGTTGTTAAGAACAAGACCAAAAATGGTCAGGGGTGATGGTTGTTCCTCCAGAGGATTGGGGGTGGGTGGGTCTGCAAAGCATGGCTCTGCATAGGTTCAAGGCAATTAGGGACAGTGCTACCAAAATGAAAATGCAAAGAGATGTGGTTAGCAGTCCAACTCCAAGATGCAAGATTCTGTTATTTTATATTGTTCCAAGAGATCATTTTTATGTTGTCCCAAGTGATTATTTTATATTGTCCAAAGAGATTTAAAATTCTGTTCACTGAAATTGGGAGGGGTGCATTTGCTGTCAAACCAAATGCTGGTAAATTTCAACATGAAACCAACTTCAAGTATGAGTTTTGTATGTAAAAAAAAATTATTCATTAACCCCAATATAAAAATATGCATGTAACATAACAGTTCTGTAATTTTTGGTCAAACATATTTCGACTGATCTCTGAGCATAGAGAATTGTTAAATTGTATAAAAGTTGCACCCCAAAAAAAAATTTATGGAGGACTAGTTGTACTTGAGACATCTTGATTTTAGTATCCCTACTACCTCAATTATTGCCCATGTCTTGGCCCTCTTTTAAACTGGAAAAGTCATTTTCAGAATACCAGATGAGGGAAAAAAAAAAAAAAACTATTTTATTTCAAATTTAAATACAGATTGCTTTGACAGATTTCAAAAAAATATAAGACACATCCTAAGACAAAATTTCAACTCTAAAAATGACAAGCTTGGTACACCATTAACAAGGTAGTTTTTTTTATATAAAAAAATCACACATCTTTAAGGCATTATACATGAAGTTAAAGCTGTTATGTTAAAGTGTGGCAAGAAAATGCATACGTAGAATCAGTCAAATTTCTCCTAATTTATGAGCATTTCTTTTCTTTCAACTAGGTCTAAGGCAAATTTAATCATATATGATGTACAGTATTACACCCATGATGAATCCAGGAGGCCAGACACAAATATGTCAAAAAGTAGCAACTGGGTTATCATGGACAAATACAGCACTACTGATCTGCATTTTATTTAAAATAAAAGTACTGTACTGATATGATCTGCTTTAAGTCAGTTTCAAAGACATTCATATCTCCTGCAAAATAAATGATAAAATTGCATCAGGGTGATCTACAAGGTTATTCGTACCCAATACCAATCATCTTTTTAAAAGCTTGTATGTCATCTATCTGGACTAGGATCATATGGATGAATAAGTATCTATGCCAATAAAACACCAACCAGTCTACCCCAAATGATGGTTGCATTTACAACAAATCTATCTTTGCACGAACATTTAAATGACATTTATATGCCACTTTTGTCATTTTCTGTGTAATCTCTATCTGAAGGGCACCTGTTCTAACTGGTTTAGGAATAGTTGTTTAAAGGTTTTTGTTTTAAGCAATGGCAGCCTAGCTGGCATCATCTGTTAAAATCTGAAAGGTCTTCATGCCAGGATGAGTATGGTGAATGCTTTCTTTAAAGTTTGATCAAATTCTGTTCAGCAGGTTTTGAGTAGTAGTAATCGAGAGGTTTTGCTATTTTTAGTAACCTTGTGCCACATTTGTTGATACAGATCTGGTGGGTTTCAAGAAGTTGACTGATATACGGGTTTTTCTACATTTAGTTAATAGTGGCTATATCTGGCGTCACTGAGTAGAGTCTTGGCAGTAAACCACAACAACCCCACAAGTAACTTGACCACTAAAAAAGGGTGAGATACCTCTTTGCACCTAGTTTGCAACCTGTTCCTCTACATTATTAACATTCCAATATCTGGTGGAATTTGATACAAAAGATGATATATTGTGTCCTTGGCCAAAAGTAAATGTTACTTCCCTCAGCTCCCACCCCCCCTTTTAAATTTCAAGACTGGTACAAATTTCTTACAGGCACCCAGCTGTGTCACTTGGGGTAGACTGAGACGCAATGGAAACATGGCCAAGATATATTCACGATAACTCGCAGTTTTGAGATTCATAGAAATAGAGTTACACCAAGATACTCTATTAAAGAAGATTTCAGTGAAATGTATCTGGTGTGCCAAATTAGTTTTTGTGTGGGCTTAAAATGTATGCACTGTCTTTGGTGATAGAGTGATTATAAAAGTATTGCACATAATACAGGTTATAAAACAGAGAAAACTGACACAACTAATGAGTGATCAAATGCTTTTCACAAAGTGTGATATCCATACAACTTTTAAACATACTCTGCAAAAATGTATATACCCACAAGTCAATTCCAACTGCAAACTGCATAGGTCCAAATCTACCATCACATGATCAGCCAGAAGACCTGGGTCTGTGCAGTGCGTTGGCAGATATCAGCAGAATGTACGTCTGCTGGCAAATTATACAATATGCATGTTGTATGTTGCTGGACTCCAATTAGAAGTATACATGGTATTCACTTGGTAAGAAATATTTATACAATTAGAATGATTTGTACAGTAATTGGAATGGAAGCACATGGATGAGTGATTTAAATATTTGTGTACATGTGCTGTGTTTTTGTCTTCTATCTTTTAAACTGCAGAGTTATCCCGATTATCATTAGCCTATTTACTGGGTTTATTCAATCTTGTGCTACAAGAGGGGCCATTAGGAATCAATCAATTTAACACTGTTCCTCATGGATGGAAAGACGGGATAGGCCTGTCCCTAATGTTCTCAATTCAATTCCCTTCTCAGACCCTGCACTATGCATCCCTCAAGATCAATACCTACTAAACTGTATTTTCTATTAAATATAAGTTTTGCTATTTAGGTTACATGTTATTTATTGGGGAGGGTCATCATTCATACTTCCTAATGATGTCATTTACATAAATTCTTTAGATGCAAAATGTTTGACCTTTTGCTTTGAAAAGTGCCTGACAAGATTGCTCCTAATCCAAAAGGTGTCCATTTTGCCAACCTTGCTGGAAAAGAACTGAAGCACTGTTGGACATGTCCTTAAACAGATTAAAAAACAAAACAACAAAACAATTTTCAAGACTTGGTTTAAAGTTAAAAATTCTGTAAACATTTCCCAATGCACCCCAAAATAATTATTTCTGAACTGAAATATTCTGTATGTAAATTTGGTATAATTTTTCATTTATTCATTGTGGTTAGCCAAGCAAGGGACTGCAGTGGCAACACAAGATTAAATATGCCCAGTATCACCTGATACGATATGAATACTGAGTTGATACAATACGGGTGGATTCCCTCTATTAATGGGAACATAATTTGCAACAAACATCTGGATAGGTATATAATATAATTTTAAACAAAATACATAGTAACATGGACTGGCAACAAATAAAGAAAATTTCAAAACTCTAATAATTAAAGTTAAACTTAACATTCGAGAGGTTGATGATACAAAATATAAATAATTAGCAAAGTACACAGCCTAATATGGATATTTTCATTGTCAAAAAGGACAGCATTAGATCAATTTTCAAACTTCTCTGATTTAAATTTAAATTTGAATCTAAATCTAAATTTGAAATTAGCAATACAACTCTGACTCTAATTCCATTCACAATATGTAAACATCTTAAGTCCTTATAAACAGATGGTGTGTATATACAGTAAAACAGGTCTTGAAAGACCACCTCTTTTGCCAAAATAATGGTCTCTCAATACAGGTTGTCATAACACTAAATAATAAACTTTCAAGGAGGTCTTGGTCTCTGAAAACAGGTGATCTCTCAAGACAAGTTTTACTGTATCAGCAATCTTGTAAAGATACATGTATAGATAGGTACCTATGGAACTTTGCATTTACACACACAAGGTCACTGTAACAATATTGACTGTATAAACGTGTTACAAATAGTACATTTACAATCCTTTTTAGACAATGAAAACATCACAGAAATTAAATAAATTTAAATTAATGAAATTATGCAAACATAACACTTTTTACACTGTCTTGTTTACAAATATATGAATTTTAAGAACTTCACTGTTATAAATCTTTCCAATTCTAAATTGTGTCCCAATTTAATTTTCTGTAACATTCACTGAGTATGGTGAGTGCTACTTTTAGGCAATGTAGAGATAAAAATATTGCCTAAGCCTATGCAGTACAATATCCCAGATCACTTTACCTCAAAATATCAGTGTTAACAATTTACATATTCATGACAAATTCCAAAACTACAAAACCTGTCTATCTTATAAGTATAATTTTCATTTCAGAACAGAAATTTTCACTAAAATGGAAAAATTATTAATTTGGACAGTTAAACTGTTTAAGTTGAAAAATGTACCAGCATCTACTAAAACACTCTATACACCTATTGTTAAAATGAAATGTCAAAAGCCAATGCGCAACAATATCCACCAAATAAAATAACTAGCAGACAGAGGCATTTCAAATAATTTTCCAAACATTATATACACCACATCTATTGATACGATCTTTCTCTAATAATTGCATAGCTAAGGAGTCACATTAGCTACCGTATGAACTTCCTTATAAGTCTGGTCCAACTGCCAACAACATGGACCCTGATCTGCCATCATGTGTACCCCCATATCAGACTCGTGTTATTTGTTCTACTGATTACTCCTAACTGCATAGACCCAGAACTGTGGGCACATTATGAAATAGCAGACTGGAGTCTATGCAGTTTGAAGTTGCATCCAACTTGTACCCAAGTAGAGGTGGTACTGGTAGCTGTTCTAGTTACAAACAGTGAGTAGTTATTTCATTTACACAATCACATCCGATTAATAAATCCTTGCAAAAGTCACACAAAGCCATAAAATTCACACAACCTACATAAGGACTTTCTCTGCCTAAATTATGTCCCATTTTGTCACTCTAAAACAAACAGCAACTTATCAGAAAAGGTTAAAGTTATCTACTTCTTACAAACATTCCATCACTTCAAGTTTACAGGACAAGTTATTACACAAGGAAATGGTCAAAACTAGCAATGCAAAAAAAAAAATGTTTTGATTATCCACAACTTTTGTACATTTTTCTTCAACACGACATTATCCGATCACATCTGATTTGCATACGTGATGGATAGATAAGTTCAAAGCAAGTAATTATTTATAAAGTTTGAATGCCTCTGCCTGGAAAAATCTACCACTAAATCTACATGTATAATCACAACTAATCTCGTACAATACCCATGCCTAGAAATGGACTCTGTCGAGTCGTATTAAACAAGTTAAACTACTTTCAATATAAAAAAGACACAACAGAAAGTAAACCATAAATATGTAGCAAATACTTTGTGATTCTTTTTCTCTTTTTTTTTAAATAATAGTCAACAAAACCATTTAAAAAAAGATATATTGCTTAGTCAACAAGGTTTTCGTTCATGCATACTAAGTGCTATGAATGATTTATCTTTCATCCCAAAATTTCAACTGAATTCATTTAAAAAAAGTATTATGATGTTTTGTCAATGAATGATGTCAATGAGTAAAAGTCAAAATGCTCTGGGGAAAAAAATGTCAACCACATCAGTCGTACATCTTCAGAGAAAAGGAATAAAGAACCCAAGGTAAACTATCACTCAATCCTCCATTATAAAGCTATTGCTTACACTGTATTATTACCCATCTCTTACTATAACACTGTCATGGGGATCAATGTTGCATGTTAAGAAAGGTCAGCTTTTATTCAGGCAGGTTCAATATAAAAAAATAAATTCATTCAAAAACTTGGACCCCATGAGTTTGCCAGTGTTATCTGATACTGCACTATAATGACGTATTTACAGCTAGGACCAACTGAATCCCGTGTACCCATCTGAGACCAAGATCTGAATCCCATGTACCCATCTGAGACCAAGATTGCCACCAGTCAAGAGTTCGTAGATTACATTTACCATATTCCTTATGAGCCCAACAGAGACCAAGATTGCCACCAATCACGAGGCAGTAGATTAGGTCTACCCTAAATAGTTGAAATCACAAGTCAATTTCATTAAAATCAAGAATTCCAAAATCACAGATCTGGTGGAGACCAATAAAAATTCTTGCTTTTGGTGACCTATGGAATGCGTGGTTTGTTTATTTTTAGTATCCAATTCCATAAATCATTGCAGTTCACACTGGGGAAAGTTATTATTAGTAACATGTTGTGAATGGCATTATACACAATCAGAATTATTGAAAGTGTAATTTGGTTGCATATATCAAAAGGTCAGTAAACATGACCCTGTAGACATGCCCATCAGATCTACTTTCTTGCTGTAAACAGATCTCTATTCAAATTAAACTGAATCTTTAAGTACAATGAACAGCAAGCAATGACTTGTACATGCTGGTCTTGTTTAAACAGACTCATGTGGCTTCACAAGATCTTGGCCATACAAGGGCCATGCAAAATCCTTCACTGATCTTTGTTATCAATAGAAGGCACTTTGGTCAAGTTTATTTTGGACATGAAACAATAAAAACATTCTCCTATTTCAAAATTAATTTGAACAGACTTTCTGAAATCTGTTGACGCCTCAGATGCTGATGCTGTGGGCGTTTTGCAATTGGAAATTTAAACTGTACATGTTTAAATAAAACATGACACCTAATCATGGCATCAGAGTATTATGTCATCTAGTGTGGCAAATTAAATCACTTCTCCAAATTTTGGAAAAACTTGATCTGGTGTTTCAAATGCCTCATTTGGCAAGAATCTCACAGACCCATGCAAAATGTCTATGTAACAGACTATTGCTGGAACATGAACTTCAGTACACTTTATACAAAAGCAAAATACATGTAATCAAATTTGATGACTAGACTTTTCTAAAATGTCTGACTTCAAAAACCAGTTTAGCATGAGAATCTGATATGTTTAAAATCCTGGATGCTTTCTTCTACCCAATTGAATCTATGGTTTCCTGAAGTAAAAAATGGAGTCACAATGGATATTTACTGCAACAACAATTCAATTCTGCATTATAGCTTTACCTTATTTTCTTTATCCTTTTCTTAATGAGCAGATAAAGAAATATGAACAGATGAAAAAAATCATCTCATGCTCAGAGTAATATCAACAGTTTATAATCCTACTACAGTCATAAAAAATTTGATCTGATAATCATTTTAATATCTGCAAAAATAATGAAACTATTTGTGGAATGAAGCATGAAAAACAACGTCTATATTAATAGTGATAATTATATGGCATTCAAATATCTTGTAAAAATTGATTAATCAAACAACAATAATTCTATGTCTACCTGACAAAGCCTACAAAACTCTAAACATATATAGATATATTACTTATAAAAAGAAAAAGACTGCAATACATATTTTGGCAGGCATTTATAACTCGTATGGAAGGCCCCTGGCAAAAAAGACAACATTTGGAAGCTAACAGTATAATACAGCAACTTTTAAAAATAAGGTGCCTGTCCATTTTTTCTTGTATAAACCTGCCCTTTCAAGTCATTCTCTGATATCCAATACTACATTACTGAAGGCCTCACTTGCTCCTTTGCAACATAGTTTGCTATATGGTTTATCTTTCAAACAAGAAACAAGGACAGTTTTATACATGGAACTTTTCATGTTCTAGCCTTTTACAAAAACATGAAACAGACACGCTTCTTTTAATTCTTTGGAAAACATTGGTGTCTTGATGATAAACAATGTAAATCTTTCTTCATATTTTTCACTTACAGGTAAAAGTAAATTAATGAAACAAAAAATTCAAGCTGTCTGTTTCATGATTTTGTTTTAAAAAATCTTACCAATCAAGAAGCCCTCTTTTTCAGTTCATTTAAGGTATAAAAAAAACTCTCTTTTCAAACATAAAATCAACATCAACCTTATCTTTCAACCAACTTCAACAAGCAACCATCTGGATTTTCCATAAAAGTATCTGCACCAGTTTGTTTAACATGCAATACAAAAAAGCAACATAAAACCAACACTTTCTACTATACAGCATCTATCAAACGCTACTCAATAGTGTGACAGTGACGCTGAAAATTCAACAGTGTGACAATGAAAATTCAAACAGTTTGGGACTTTTCACAAATTTTGAAAGAAGCTGAATGGCTGCGTTTAATACAATTTTACTGAATTTTCACACAAATTGGTAGATAACCACATTTCTTGTGCTAAATAGTCTTTCAATATATTCCAAATACAAAAAATGGACTTTTAAAAATAAATTCAGTTTTTCTTGCAAATGGACTTTTGAATTACAGCAATACTTTCATACTTTTTTTTTTATCAAATCACTCTATCACATCTATTTCCAGAAGAAACAAAAAACATATTAAAGACAAGATTTTTTTTTACTGTAAATTCTTATCAACTTGCAAAATGAATTTGTAATCAAATAAAAAATGCTGTCAGCATCATTCAAGGTCAGTCAGATCTTTTGGCGATCCAAAATACACAAGATCTGATTACCAAAAATATGATTATCAAAATTAAATTTCCCGTCACATTACGATATGAAGGAGAAAACACAATACAAAAACACGTACAATATCGCATATCGACAATGCAACATAGCTCTAAACTTACAAGTTTCAGACCTGTGTCCAACATATGCTAAGATTTACAGACTTTTTAAAAAAATTGTAAATTGTTTTCTGGTTCCATTCTAGATAAAGAGGCAGTATGAACAATCTTAATCACAGTTTATAGACTACATAGAAAGCTTAAACGAGTACTATACCTTGGCTTTTCACGAAGCAAACAGCACCAGGTAAACTACTATGGTGATTTATTTATACTTCGACACAAAATAATCGAGGCCAATATACATTCCTCAATTTGAGTATGCTAAAGATTTACACATTCAGCAGTACATGTCAATTCAACAAACACATTTACACAATATGCAAAAATACTGAAGTCAATATCATTAAGTTAAAGCACATAATGTATATGTTTCAAACCCTGAACTTGAAAGCATGTATATGTACACGTTTATATCCATGTTCAAACCAATTTTATTTCTGCAAGTATGGTCATGCATACCATAATGGCACAAATAATTTTTTGTTATTGTAGTATCAGCAAATACTTTTTAAGTCAAAGAAACAATTATCAACAAGTTAGCAAACATACATACTCGCTTATGAGTCCAACTGCAAACTACACAGATCCAGATCTACTATCACACAATGTGCCAACAGATCCGCATCTGTGCAGTTTGTTAGGAGTAAACAATAGAACATAGATCCTGATCTGCATGAGCTCTGCAGGAGCTTAAGGCTATGACAGATCTGGATCTTTGTTGGCAGTTTGACACAACTTGTAAGCAAGTATATAGGGTATAACGTGATATGTAACATCTTAAGAATGCTAAATGTCATGGTGGGGTGGAAGCAGTGTTGTCCATAGACCAACTTGGGTGAGGATGACTTTAATCCGTCTTTTTTAACTTGCGAATGGCACTGACTGACCTATTGTGTTGATATACCATTAAACATCATTTAACCTGTCAAGGCAGTTTATATGCAGACAAGTCTCTTATGAAAACACTTTTTGCAAAAGCAAGCATTCGCACTCCATTGGCAGACAAGGGTCAACTATGCCAAGCAGACATCTAAAATGCATGCATAGAATGTTACCTTACACAATGCATTAACTTCTGGTGACATGAGAAGGCCACCCTGAGGGGTGGCACAGGAAGGACAGAGTAAAGCACCCTCATTAAAAAGACTAGGGACAACACTGGGGAAAGAGGCGATATAACTGGAAGTAATAACAAAGTTGACAGCAACAAGTAAAAAAAAAAAATCTCGTAAAAACAAAGATGATTGAGCAGTAAACAAAACTGGATAATTGCATCTCAATATAAAATTATTGATCCACAGTAGATAACATTTGAATGATGTCAACATCATATACCACGAAACTAAAGGGAAAAAAAAGTCTATAATATTCTGTCATATACATTTCCTTTGTGAAAATAATGAATCATAATATATCATGCTCTTTTCCTATTCCACAGTGTTCTCAACTTGAAGCAAATAATCACTAAATAATGAAGTTCAGGGAATTATGGCCCTCAAACTTTGCAAACATATTCCCTATAATTGTCTTAAATTCACTTACATCTGAATTTGGACTTCATTTCTCTCCAAAGCACAATCCACACTACCCAAAGCTAAAGTTTCACAAGTAAATATTTAAAAATCTGCAAGTGATTTATTCACATATGTTGCCTTGTAGTATTGCTGACAGTCCAGATTAAGGCATAGTATTTGGCCAAACTAAATTTCCAGTTCATAAAAAATTTGTGCATGTTCTGCTATAATGTAATATTTATATCTCTGTTACCAGATCTTCCATATTCAAACAATATTCGAGTCTGAATAAAGAACCAAATAATAAAATAATATTCGTGTTAATTTTAAAGCTTAAAAGACTATTCCAAGTTACAGATGAAAGATAACTAAAATCAAAGAAAAATTAAGTCAAATCATTCTGAAACTATACTAGGTCACTTTTTGGGTTTACCATCTTGTAGTGTCAACATATGAACAGCAAACACTTCTGCAAAAATGGGGTGTGAATTTATAAAAGTAAACTATTTTGACTAAATTATGATCAATGCATGAAATGGGAAATTCCGTCTGTACTTCAAAATGGTTGAACTTTTCCTGATGAGTAGTTCTGCGTAAAATCAACAATATGAACAATGGCAGCCTCACTCACAGTGAGTGCTGCACAAGCACCTGTTTCTTCGATTATGAGAATGATTACTAAAAGGAAGAAGAAAATAAAAAAAACCGCAAAATGCTAATTTTGATTCCCATTCTGAACTACATGTGGTATTTTTAACTTTAAAAAAGAATTAAATAAGCAGAGAAAAGAAAGATTACTATTTAGGAATGTTACTGAACACACTAGCTGTGTTAGATTCTCTAAATCCAAACAGCATATATAACAAACTAAATACAGCATCAAGGTAAGAAACTGAAACAGAATCTGGCAGAAATTTACAATTGTTCAAAGATACCTCTAAGACACTGTTCTTTTTATTTGATTCAGCAGTCAAATCTAAAGGAAAAATGTCACATTGGAATCATTTTTCAAAACATTTTTCTCTCAAATTTAAACAAGACATGTTTTGGTAAATTACTGATAATATTCTCTTTTCTTTCAACAAAAGTATAGACTAATGACAGTCAATCAAATTTCTGCTTAAAGTTAAGCAATTGATGCTGTATAGTTCCAAAATAACAATAATAATAATAATAATAATAACCTTTGATATGAAAGAAAATTCAATGATGATGATGATTTTGTCACTTAAGGCCAGTACTTGGATTTAACAACAGTATTAACAACTGAGGAAGACCAAATATGGGTTACAACTCTAATCAGAGCACAACCATTTAGTGTTGAAGCAAACTACACACTTGACGACAATGGATACAAAAATAATTCCTGTTCCCAAAATGACATGTTGCCATGACAACACATGTCTGAGCAAGAATTTTAAAAAATCATAATACTACAAGACAATGAAGTATGCATCTTAGACTTAGAGGTGACATGCACAAGGTTTGCAAGAATTGTAAATGCATTAAAAGTGACAGGAAAAGAAATTAATTCATGCAGATCCAATGTCAGAAAAATGCATCTATAAAGACACACAGTGAAAACAGTCATTTGTTTTACTCATCAGCTTTAGCTAGACGTACCTCCACTGTTATAGATGATTAGAAAATAAAAATTATCAATTTTACTATAGAAGTTATATAAAGCATATAAATTTTTTTACCAAATTTAACAATTTTTACCATCAGTATAAAAGCTACTGTAAAAATAATAACTACCCCAACAGAAAGGCAAGGTTTAAAATGAACTTCAAAACTTCTATAGCATAAAAATGTATAATGCATTCTAGAAAATTGCACAATGCATCCACCCCACAATTATAAAGTGCAGCCCATTAATGCCAAATTAACTAGGTGTAATGCATTCAATGACCAGTCACATCCAACATAATCCTACAAATTGAATGCTCTGTAGTAGTGTATGACTGCGCACACATTGCAAACAACAGACCCAGATATTCCATCATATAGTCATGTGCCAGCTAATCTCTAGCATACATTATGTACTATCAAATATGTTGTTCAAACACATCACAATCTGTAGTGGTCATTGCAAATATCCTGCAATGCAACAAATCCATGATGACCAACTACTGACTGGATTCAATTAACTGACCAGTCCAGATCAGGCAAGAACCAAATCTGACAGGATCAAGTTCATGCATACACATGTATACACAGAAGCAGACTGTGAAGCAGATTCGAGATATGAAAAATAATTACATTAAATGACTGATTATCCATGTCATGATTCTCTGGACATATTTTGCTATTCTGAACAATTTGACATGTGTCAACAATCATTTTGTTTCCTTGCCCATAAGAAACACAAAATGTCTGATTGTATACACCATATATACTTGCTTCTAAGGTGAGCACAACTGTAAACCGTACAAAGATATGCTGTTGTATGATGTGTCAGCAGATCTGGGTCTGCGCAGTTTGTTAGAAGTAATCTGTAGAACAACACAGAGTCTGATCTGCAAAAGCATTATGCTATGGCAGATCAGGATCTTTGTTGTTTACAGTTTGACTCGACTTTTAAGTGAATAGATATGGTAGTGATTGCCTGCTATAATGTCATCTATGGGAGCCATAAAAATATGCCATGATGCGAGATCTCCTGACACTGGGTTATGTTGTGTATATTATAGCTTTTACATAATGTAATGAGATCCATAACGATACCCGCCTTATACGAGAGAGAGACTGTTACACTGAGGCGCCTTACAGTGAGAAACAACTGTTCCAAGATCTACCATTACATTATAAATATCAAATTAGCCTCCATGAAGTTTGTAATAAAAAAATATGCATCATACATAATACCTGCCTTATAAAGAGAACGTTATAATGGGATACCTTATATTAAGGGACAACTGTTCTAAGATCTGCCATCAGATAATAAATAGATCAGGTTCTATGCTGTTGGTAATAAAGTGTGGATTATACACAAGGAAATACCTTATCAATTTCCCCCAATTTTTTTTTTCTCACCCAAAAATATTAACTCTGGCTAACAATGATAATGATACAGAACACCTAGACAAAGGTTCACGAGTTTAAATATTTCTGGTCTATTAAAGAAATGAACTGAAATGACAAGACCCATACCCCCCCCAAAAAAATACAAGTGTCCCAAATTAAAGGGAAATTTAAAGAAATTAAAGTTTGCAAGAATTTAATGCCTTTTTTCACATATACTGTTTATTTTTCAGGATGTTTCATACATTGTCATGAATTCTGCGAATCCTGCATCCTCAAAATGACCCTTCCTTTTTTTTTTTCAATACAGCTGCATGTAACAACTAAGTTTGAGTCCAAAGAATCGGTTATGGTAATACTGAAGCACAGAAATGTCATAAACAGCTGTAGGCAAGAATGCAATGGACAACCCATATTGAAACATTAATTCCATGAAAAAACTATTGAACTAAAAAAAACAACAAAAAACAGGTAAACAAACTAATATTCAGCAACATAGTTCCTTTTTGGGCTGCAAACTGAAATGCACAGGTAAGCAAAAAAAAAATTTCTCCCTTAAAATACTTAGCACATTTTAACAAGATTTACTAAATTTACTACCTGTCGATGTACAAAATTGTAAAGAAAGAATAAGTGTGGAAAAGTTCTATATAGCACTTATTCAATGTTTCTTTTTATGACCCAAAAAAATATAAACAGCCATCACTCAAAATAAGTCTTCTTTTTAAATGATGCAATTTTGCTCACACAAGCACATAGTCAAGATTAATGCACATCAACACATTTCTTTACTACAGTTTAAGATATACCAATATTACAAAGGACTACAAATCTAAAATCTTTTCTGTTTAAAACCAAAGATTAGAATGGGAATGAATTGTGTGCTATATACAAGATGGCTTTTCATGAAGGATTTCAGGAGCTGCTCAAATAAACATGGTTAAGACAGAGGCCAACTCTAAAAATGTTAATATTGATAAATAGCCAAATGACTATATATATATATATATATATATATATATATATATATATATATATATATGGGGCACAATTAAGTGATTGAACATATATCTCCCTAACCCCTAAATAGGACAGTGGAAGGGAAAAAAATCTTTTAAATGGAACTTGAGATGTGGTTATGCCAGTAAAACAAAGCACAAGATGTGCTTATGCTAGTAAAACAAAACACGAAATGTGATTATGCCAGTAAAACAATATAACTTTAGAGTATTATCAAAAATTGTGAAACAGCATTATTTCATGTCCTGCACTGATTCATGTTATGTTTCAACACTACACACTGCAATGACCCTAGTCCAGTAAACACAAATGAGTCCAAATTTTTCCCATTCATAATTGTGTACGACTGTTTCTTGGTATAAAACACTGATCTAGAATAGTAGAATATATATTTCTTTCATCACATGACCATTGTCCTGCATGACCTTATGACATATTAAAAATGTGTTGACCAACACATGAGCAATCCAACTTGGTTGTGTGTCATCATGAAAACAAGGCCAAAGTTGTTGGTAATTTTTTAAATTTCCTCAATGTCAATGATTTCCAGCTTTTCAGCATATATTTAACAAAAATTTATAGATATTTTATCCTTTATATCCCTTGTATGTACCATCTAAGTGCCGTTTTAGTTATTACCATAGCATTTAAGATCGGAATGTATAAAAAATAACCTTACATTATGTAATGGCATTGAATAGGAAATGTCCACCCTCTCAATCAGAAGTTTGCATCAGATACTTCGCAAGACCTTGTCTCGATCAATAAAAAGGGTATATTTTTCTTACCCAAGATCTCGAAACAAAGCAAAATCTGACCTGCTATCTGATGATGTGCAGGCTGATCAGAATCTACTGTCTGCGTATAGATAAGGGTCTCAACTATTTGTTTTACCACTGGTTTCAAACTATGTAAAAAAAGATCTGCCAACATACTTTTTAAAAAGTGTACACTGATGGCTGAGTTATTATGCATATGTAAAAATGCTTTTAATATACAGATCGAAGTCAACACTGATTGGTGGAAACAAAAGGCTTGGTTAGCAGTGTGTATATGTAAATATGCTACCACATATAACTGGTGAATTCCTAAATCAGATGTAATCATGACTACTAATTAGCATAACATTTTCTATAAAATCAAATCATCACCACTTTATTAAAGAGTAAAATTAAATCCACATTAAAAAGATCACAACAACTTGGATGAATGCAAAGTTATAACAGCAGATTTTGTAACTGTCACATAGTGAAATTAGCTAAGGTGTCAGACCATCAGAAACAATTCCATTTTATAGTCGCACAATGCTTAAATTCCAGACAGTATTATGCAATAATGCACACACAGAGACATGCCTGAGAGTGTGCAAAGACTGTTGGAGTTTAAAATCAACAATGCCTGACGACTAGTAATAGGTAAGTGGAGTGCGACGATCAGTCACCTCTGTGCAAATAAATTTTGATCTGCTGAAATTTGATACGACAGCTAGTTGGATTCGACGTTGACACAGCTGGCATGTAGCTACTAAACATGTCTATTAATATTTGTACATGGAAGTTCTTTCTTCATCCTTTGTAACTCACCAGGTCCATAAACTGTGCTATGGACTTACTGGTTTGATTCTATATACAAATCATTGGGAGAGCTGTGCATTACTAAATTGTTTCTCCAGACAAATGGATAGATTATCCTTCAGCATAATGTACTGTTGTATTGTACAGTGCTGAAGTGCCTCATGGCAGCTTATAAACAAGCCAGTTACCTCAGAAAAGGTACAAGGACCTCTTCTATGCTTTGGTGCATAAACCTTTTCAGGGTGACTGACGCAAGGCCCTCAGCACCGTGCACTATTTATTAAATAACAAGAGAAATGTAGAGACGTTAACTGATGAAACTTCATCTCAAGTTGCCGTCTATAAGACCATGATTTGGGATAAAATTATTTCCTTGATTTTAATTCTGTTTAACAATTTTTGTTTCCACAGGCTCAGAGCCAAAGTTTAACTAACAGCTGAAACTAACATTTCACCAAGTTCGAGACTATTATCATGCCACAAAGTCTAAATGTTTATAACAATGTGCCTTTCAAAATGTCCTTACCCCATATTATTAGAGTTTTTTCTTCATAAGAAGTTATATCAAACAAAACAAATGTGACTACCAGAAATGTAAAGGTAGAAAAGTTTGAGTCATTATTTAAACCACATGCCATCTTGACTAGAAGAAATTCATTAACAGACATAAAATATTGCTGTTTTCTATGTAATTTTGATTTTTTAATAAATGGCAGATACATAATCTCAGATTTTCTCAAATAAACTCTTGTATAATGCATGACAATGCAGGTTATGAGAGAACTTTAAAGTGCCGATATTGCGTTGGGTGAGGTAGGTAGCTTATACTAAAGTAAACAAAGTCTAGCTTCAACTGATGGTCAATAGAATAGTTTGATCAAATGTATGCAATAAACATCTAAGGAAATAAACTAAGTAAATCAGACAAATAACTGCAAATAAAGGGGAAACAATATATATAATGATTGTATTTAACCATTACCAATTACAAACAAACACCATGCAAAACTAAATTAAATAATAACATCACATTTTTACAGAAGAAAAAAAAAGCCAGCATTTTAAATACCTATTCAGCTGTGCAGGAACAAAAATAAGGATAAGCACAACATGAAACAGTTATCTATGCTATCACAATGTAATAAAATAGTAACATTTTGATGATAAATAATAACAGAATATGGTGGACTTGTGGTGGCTGAAAAAAATGTTATCATGGAAACCACTTTGAAAATAGTTACCATGGCAACAACAATTGGAAATTGAAGAAAAAATGCATACACATTATTGGCAAAATACTGACCTGCAACTAACTGCAACTGGTCCGCCATCAAACTGCAAGACCAATGCATGAATCAGACAGCAAGATGTGGAATTGCAATCTCGTATACAATTGACTAGTTCATATCATTTTTGGGAAATTTTTTTTGTAGTTTAACAAATTTTTTAAACAAAATATAACAAACAAGAATATGGCTGCATTAATTATGCTGAACATTGACCAATTAGGATAACGGCCATCAAAAACCAAATCAATTTTTGTTCAAATGCTCATCAACAATAACCTTGATCTGACCTTGGTCCAAAAGAGAAAACAAAATCTTGATACACATCTTGTTGCAGCCAAAATATACCTTGCACTGTTATCAAATACCTAACTTCTCTCAACCTGAACAATGGCTTCTGGACCAACTCCAGTGCATATCTAGGACAAAATCTTCAAGCAAGTCAATTTCAGATCATAAGAATGTTTTTGACCGTTTTTTTAAACTGTCTTGTCCCTAAGTCTCACATTCCAAGACTTGGAATCTGTGCATATCTGTAAATATAAAGTCTGTAGTCCTTGCTTGCAAGAACAACTGAGCCATCATCCATGAGTGCTACATCGAAACACTGTGCATGCTTGACCTTGCTCTCAAGGGCATTGATAAGCTGGCCATCTTGGGTGAAGATGGTAAGGTTGAAGTTGTTATGATTGTCGGCAACCAGGATCTCACCAGCGCTGTTGATTCCAACACCAATGGGGTAGTTCGTGATTCCTTCCCCTCCAATCTGACGCAAGAATGCTCCCTGGTAGTTGAACACCTTGACGCAATGGGCCCGATTGTCACTGATGAAGATTTCCTCTTTGTCATTCACAACAACACCATTTGGGAATTCCAAATGCTTAGAGCAGCCAAATTTGTGGAGGACGTTTCCATACTGATCAAACACTATCACCCTCATAACTTTGCATTCCACAATGATGATTCTTCCTTTGTTGTCAATGGCGACCCCTCTTGGATGCTGGAGGATATTGGCCCCAAATTTTCGTACAAACTGCCCATACTGGTTGTACACCTGAATCTGGTGTGTAGGGCTCCTTTCAGTGACAATTATGTCACCAGATGTCTTGACCACGGCGACACGATTAGGGTACAGAAGCTGGCCATCACGTTTACCACATTCTCCAAACTGAAACTTAAAACGACCCTCCTTGTCAAAGATTTGGATCCGATGGTTGTTAGTGTCTGCAACAATTATGTCATTTTGGGCATTTACAGCAACACCACTTGGTTCAGTGAACTGGCCCTCCATCACTCCAAACTCACCAAATTTGCAATGATAGATCATCTTCTGCCTCTTGATCTGGGACTTGGGTGGGTACAGACTTGTGGTTATCAGTTTGTTGGTCAAATCCATTATGGGATAGCTACTGGTAGAGAAAACATCAATACCATTCTGAAAAATGTCCAAACCACTGGACCACTTTTCATAGAAGTTGGTATCCGCTGGAGGGAACATGAGAGTGTTGGTTGATACAAAGTCCTTTGGGTCACCTGGAGTGTCAAAAATGTGTCCATTTGTGAGAGGTGGTGATATGGTTCCAGGTGTGGAGATGACTCCATTTGGCCTTGCAATGGGGAGTGGCTTAGGAATCAAGCCTTGAATTTCATCTCCCTCTCGGATGTAGCCAAATGTGTTTCTCACTGCAGTTTGGATGGCCTGGAAGTTAGATATGAATTCTATATCAAAATACTGGTGATTATGGACATCTGGTGTGAAATTGAAGATGTTTTGGAACCGCTGTTCAATCAGATTCTTGAACATCAAGGCCTCTGTGTTTGTTGCGTATTTTGTGATTTTCTCAACAAATTCTGTTCCCTGATAAAGCCTGTCTATATTTTCTTGAATCTTTTGTGCCATGGTACTCACTGCTACCTGCTTGGCATTGAATACCTGGTCCAATTCTTTCAGGCAGTCCTGCTTCCTCTCTTCCAGCATTGCACGATAAAAGTTATAAGTGTCATTGATATCATTCTGCGCTTTGTGATACTGGACCTGAAGACGGTTCAAAATATGCTCGATGCCTTTAGTTGAACTTCGAAGCTCATTGACCTTGAGTTTGGCATCCTCCTCAACATGTCGCAATACATCTAACTGCTTGTCTCCGACATCCATGATAAACTGGCATTCATGCCCACGGGTATGGTCAAACACTGTGCATTCCTTGCATATGGGTTGAGAGCAAGTTTTACAATAGAACTTTAAAACCTCCCCTTTATGTCTTGGACAGTAAATCGGCTTCTCTGACTTTCCATCCTCCTTGTTCCCTTGCAGCTCCCCAAGACTAATGACACGGTGACCTTCAAAACAATGCATAAACTGGTGTGCCATGACACAGTTGGCACAAAGGAAATTGGCACAGTCAAAGCAGCGTGCCACAGCATTGGTGTCTTTACTTTTGCAGCCGGTGCAGTGTAAGGCACTGGTGACGAGGGCTGTAGTTTCAAGAAGGTTACTCACAGCATAATCGGGCAAAAGGCCAGTAAGCCCACTGGCCCCAAGATATGTATCCATGTGACATTCAGTACATGTGATCTTGTCGGGCAGCTCCTGAATTTTCTCCAGACATGGCTGACAGAATGTGTGAAAGCAGCTCAGAACTTTTGGAATTGTGTACGTTTCATGGCAAAGTGGACATCTTGTGTTGGGACCATTTCCTGCAGGATCCATCTCCGTGTCTGAAGAGTTCGAAGCAGATGTTGTGGTGTCACTCTGAGAAGGAGTGGGTGAAGCCATAATGGAATTTTCTTGTCAGATGCACCTGAAAACAAAATAAAACAAATGTCTAAAAAATTCTTACTTCATTTATTAAAGGAGAAACCTATACTTGATAATCTGACAACTCCACACCTTTACGAAATTTTGGTAAATGCTTACCAAAATAAAGCTTTGTGTAGTCATCAGCCAACCACTACTTTTTTAGAAACGGTAGTAAGTACATAGAAGAACCACCTCAGCTGAAAAGCAAAAAATACAGTCTTATTAGCAATACACAAATCTAACAATGATCATTGATCTTAGGCTACTGTTTTATCGATAGAGACTCGAGATAGTATACTGTGTGACCCCGCTATAACATGGTAGATGGGAGCCATAGAACCCGACCATGTTATAGACCAAACCAGGTTATAAGCAACCAGGTCAGTTACCAGAAGAAAATGATGCATATACCCGAAAAAATGTGCGAGGGGTGGGGGGTAATAAATGCGGGCGCAAAATACGTGCTTCATTGGCACAGTTTTCATCTTAAATCGATGCATATTAAATGAGAAATACACCTGTAGTGAAAACAGAGAAGGCATATATAATATTTTACTTTATTCAGAGAACCATGCATTGGTACATATATGTGTATACTGTTTATATACACATGTCGAATGCATAGCAAAGAATAAAGTATCAACACCGTGTACTCACCCGCTAATCACGTCACATACATTGAATCCACAATACAAGTAATTCCATCGAAAATGTGCACACACACACATTTGAAATATTCAATAATTTTGTCACAGGTCATATAGGTCCGAATTCAGCGGAAAAAAATAGCACAATCATGTAACGAATGACAAAGCACATTTACTTTTAAGTACGTCCTAAGTCAGTAAAAGTTTACGTTTAAAGTGCCGTCGGTAGAGTTCGTAGGCATAAACTTTTTTCCTTTAAAAAGGAAACATTCCCGGCACAGTAAAAATGTTCCAGTCACGTTGGAAAATGAAACAATCCATCAGATTCCATTGCTTTTATTTAAGATCGGCAATGGCTTCCTTTGAAGAAAGGTTCTTTGTTTTTATTGAAGATTGTAGTCAGCTTTCTTTAATGAAGGGTGCATGCGTTACTTAAGTCACCGCTAAAGGACACCTTTGGAGAACCAAAGAAATTCCCATTTCTTATTGTGGCGTCAACATCAAAAAATTGTACTGCATAACTGAGACTGATCTTTTTCCCATTTGCTAAGTACGTTTTCATAACAATCAGTGCTTCAAAAGTAATGTTTTCTTTGAAATTTCAACTACTTTATCTGGGTAGTGGAGTGATGCTGCCTTCCACGCATGCATCAGAAATTTAAAGAAAGGGTCAATCGACGATAACACAGGTGTTCTGGTCTGACAGGGATTACTACAGAAAATGTGATTGTTCTGAAGGATTTAATTCTGAGTGAAAAAAAGAGGAATTTTACTTGCCATCCACATACAAATGTCAGTCTATGTAAATGTATTAATTACTAGCGAGCGGCCAAAAATCCAACGAAGATAGATCATGAGATAATGCCTCGTCCGGTTGATCTCCGCTACCAGAAATATAAATTTGAAGAAAAAAAAAGCGGATATCTCAAAATATACAGTACTCATGCTAGATGTCAACATAAGCGGATTATGATATAACAACGCACTGTTAAGATGGTTTGTCAATATGGACAAAGAATTTGCTTATGTAACAATAGATAAATTTCAGTGCATTTTATATCAACTTTACGGCTTCCTTTCATGGGGCCTCTGAATTTCTCCACTCCAAACTAGTGGTTGTATATACAAGTTTAAACAGCCAACAATGTTGCCAATAAAAAAATTGCCAGATGGTCAATGTTCGCTCTAAGGTGCGCGGCCGTGCAGCTCATTAGAAAATGCCGCGCAGCATTTTCAAAATTCCGCGCACAAGTTTTGGTAGCAAATACATATGCCGCACAGAAGTTTAAAAATTCCGCGCACACAGGAAAAATATTAGAGGGAACGTTGCAGATGGTATATTTTGCCAGCAATAAGAAAGAAAAACAAATCACAATTTGAGACATTGGCGAAGCCCTGCGCGATTCCAGAAAAAAATTTTATACGTTATTTTTCATACTTTTAAGAAGAAAACACTATTTTTTCATGTATGAGAAAAATGCATATAAAATTTCAGTAGCCACACCACGATCGTCTTGTATTATTCATATGCAATCTCTTCCCTAAAATGATAATAAACTTGTTTTTTTGTTTTCTTTTTGTACTTTTAAGAAAGAATTTTTTTTTTCGTGTACGAGAAAAATACATGTATATGAAATTTCGGGAGCCACACCACGACCGTGTTATATCCGAATTTGTGTTATAACGGAGCGTGCTATAACAGGGTCACACTGTATTTGCATATGTGTACTTGCATTTGACAACAACACAGCACAATGATGGTTATATTACTGAACCCATTCAAGACCATTATGGCATAGGCCCATATTCCAATTAGGATCAAAACTTGATCAGAAAGATGACTTTTAGAGTTGCAAAAACTTCAGCCAATCAGAAGCAAGATCACCTCATTAATCAGACTGAGATGACTCTCACCCTTCCTACATCATTTTTGATATCATATTATTATTTTGCTGGGGTGTGGGGTCACAGCCCACTCCCTATCAAAATGATGGAATTTTTCTGCTACCATGTGGTAGCAACATGGGTAGCTGTTTACTAGTGGGTCTAGCAAACTTAACCTTACAACAAGCTATACCTGCATGAAATTGATAGAAAGATGATGTTCTCAGAAATTGCGAGAACCGTATTTATTACTTCTTTAATATGCTGACAGACAAGATAAAGTTATTGAAACATGTCACTGTCACTGCAACCTGAAAAAAAGCCAAATTCATCAGGTGGCGCTCTACAGTTTCGTATTTAGCATGGGGTTAGAATTTTAAAGAAAAAGAACTTCCCCAGGTTTCCTCACTAGTTATACTGGCTATTTAAAAAAGACTTTGTATATCTTAGGTATTGTTCAAAGAACCTTTAATTCCCTTTATTTTGGTGTATGATTGATGGGTGTAATATGGGTTATAGAGTACACAGCTTGGCCTTACTCCAGATGTGGACCTTTCAAAAAAGTGCTAGCTCCACTTGCTCATTTTCACTTCCTGAACTTCAGAGGTAAATTGTAAAAAATAGAGCCAATAACTTTTTTTACATTTTATATATTTGGTAATTCATTCATTGCACTTTTAGAAGCTGGTATTGTCTAGTCTGGCAAAATTCATTTTCCCTATTTTAATAGCTGCCAAGGATAGTGTATTTTAGACAAATTCAGGTGAGTTTTGGAGCACAAGGGATCAGTCATTTTAGTTAGCAGTGTGCTAAGATCATTTACTATTTCCAAAAGTACAATATCCAAAGAAATGTCAGCCACATTACATGAAAGTAGCATAGAGGTATGCCAACATTCTCATCACTGTGCATGTTTTAAATGCAAACAACTTCACCTTACATACATCACTCTCTCAAAAGTACGTAATAACTGGTGAGCGCCACCTCAAGGAGAGAGCACATGTCAAAGCAATCATCATGTGATAGAAAAGAACAACAATGCTGACATGTGCTATACCTGTCAGATGCAAAAAGGTAAAATAGTGATAATTGTGTCAGGGATGATTTCAAGCAATTTCTTCATTATGCAGACAGTTTAACCTATCAAATTTTAGCTTACATAGATACAGGAAACACTACAACACAAATGGAAATAAATTTCTCTTCAACTGCACCAGAAATAGTGGAATTATTTAGATTTGAAAATATGCACAATGATAAGAATCAGCCATTGGGTGTAGAAAGTTACTGTAACTCATTAACCCCTGGCACCGCGTTTATGGGGCAGGAGGTAGTAGCCTACTTCCAAGCTCTGTAGCGTCAACGTCATGTATGATACACTAAAGTGGGTGGTAAAGCTGTAGCGATGTCACTTTTTACCGATAATGCTGATTATTAAAACTGCCCATACCGATTATGAGACCGATTGTATCATTATTATTTGTTTTATAACACTGACTGGTTCAGAAACATAAACCTATTAGTGTAATGCAAGCAGGTATTTTGCCGTATGAGTTATAACAAGGTTCTTTATGCTGCAAGTGAATTAAAACTTCTATACAAAAACAAACAGAAACCGGATAAGAAGTACATTGCTATTTATAGAAAACAATGATCACACAAACATAAAACTTGAAAAACTTTAAAACTAACACTGATAAAACTTATGATTTGCCAATTCAAGATATAAATGAATGAAAATGTATTAGCTAGTCTTTTAATTTACGTTCAAGGATGCAGGTCGCCATTACTAGATTTCAATAAATGACTGAAAAATGTTAATACCGATAGCCCAATAATAATCAAAATTAATAATACGCATGCTTTAAGTCTAAAGTTAGACGTCACTGTACGCTGGCAGCAGCTAATACTGAAAGCCTAGTTGAGGTAGGTTGTATTTAAGCAACAGTAACATTTCTCCCTTCTTACCAAGTAACGATCCATGACAATCCGAAAAAATCTGTCCTTCGCCACTAAACAGCTGCTCGCTCGGAATGCTTTAAGCTGGTGCAGACAATTAACATCTAGCTAATTTGGCCAAGTAGGGGAACTGAAACCTGTGAGCGTTCCACCAGCCGTATATGTCTTCTTCTCGTGGCAACAGAGGGCTGGCCAGATACAATTCAAGCATCACATCAATGGCATCATCCATGTGGGTTGTTTCACTGACAGTAAAAACAGGTTCATCACAGGCCACAGAAAACAAATCCCAGAGACACGACGTTGATGGTCCAGTGGCGTTTGTTTCAGTTTTTCTTTTTATGGTCGGGGGTTCCTCCGGCTTGTCAGCTGATGCAACTATGATGCATTCTGCTCTAAGCCATTCTTTGGATCTGGTCACAAGTAATTCTTCGCTGAATAGGTGATGTTTGAATCATGGATCCAAGATGGTGGCAAAGACAAGCTTCTTGTTGCTTGTAACATCAGCAAAGTGTGTGTTCAGTGATATCAACATATCACGGCGCATTGTCTGAACACCTTGACTCGCTTCATACTCTCGAGCCAGCAACATTCGGAGCATTTTCAGCATAGGAAGAAAGATACTGTTTGGCTATCACTTACTTCCTTGGTAATGTCTGTGAATGGGCATAATGCGTCCAAAATATTGTTAATCAAGACCCACTGTTGGACTGTTAGGCTAGGCAGGTCATAGAGAGTAGCGTAAGCCCCCAAGACTTGTTTTTGTTCATATAACAAAACCAACATATTGTATGTAGAATTCCAGCATGTCTGGACATCCTGGACGAGTTTCTTATGGGCAACGCCAAACTGTTCCTGCTGCTCTTTGAGCTGATGTTGTGCCAGGATGGAGTGCTGGAACTTGCCGACTATGGATCGCGAGATTGGCAAAACATCTTTGACAGCTCGTTGCGACAGAATGCCATCACTGACAACGAGTTGCAGTGTGTGCAAAACAGCTGATGCTGTCGATTTCAGCCAGACACATTGCTTTAACCATGTTTGCACCTCCTTCAAACAGAAGAACATGGATATGAGTTTTGGGAATGTTGTATTCCTCGCATAATTTGTCCAGTTTGCTTGCCAAATATTCTCTTATGTGTGATTCATCGAGAGGCGTTGCAGCTAAAATCACCTGTTTCCGCTGAAAGTCTTCTGTCAGCCAGTGTGCCGTAAGACTCGAAGGCTACACCAATGGACGGGTCTGACCATGCATCAGAGGTCAAACTAAGGTCAGATTGGGCAGAAACTAAATCACGCACCTTGCTTTGTATCGCCTTATGCATGTCAGGTATCAAAGATGTGGAAAAGTACTTCTGACTTGGAATTTTATAGCGCAGTTCTGCCTTGGCCATCAGACGTCGAAATACAATGTCTTCAACAATGGAAATTGGTTGCACATCTACTGCCACGAACTCTGCAATCGCTTTGTGCCAACTAATAGCTCTCGGGTCATCAAATGCAAATGGCTGCTTCTGGTCCAGCATGGTGTCAATAGTCAGAGTACAAGGAGTTGCTGCAGCTGCTGAGGTTAACTGCAGCATCCTTTTCTTTTTTATCTGCCAGAAACAGGCCATGTTTGACGATGTGCTTGCAGTGCAAGTGCTGGACAAGATTTGATGTTGTATAGTTTTTAGAATCCTTTCCACCTCTGGAAATGCATGCTTTGCAAAGTGTGCAATTTGCTTTGGACTCATCGACTGCATTTACTTTGAAGTAAGTCCAGACTAAACTTGAGTGTTTCAAGTTCGACATTATGCATAGGCTTGGTAGTATATTTAATAGTGTACAATCGCTAGTCAATATTAATAATCCAATCGATTCGCGCTCTTGAAACAATGTTTTAAATCAAGCAAGTTACTACTAAGTTGTCCACATGGCTGGATGGATGCACGCACCACACTGAGTCGTGCGCTGAAGCAGCTCAGCAGCTGGGGTATCCAGGGGTAACGTCACTGGCGCTGGCATGCCAATATCAATGCTGCATAATATTTGTATGTCAACGTTCAGCTACTTCAGCGTGCAACCGCTCTTCGTTGATTAGCAGCATTGCGGGACTGGTTAAAGAACAGATTAACTATAGCGAGTCATAGTTTCGTAGTAGTTGGAAATTTCACTAGCTATTAAATCTGCCTAGCTATCTGCTAATGTGTATGCTGGAAGTTCAACAGCCACACGAGGCCTCATTGGCTGGTTGGCTGCTGTGATTGGGACGAGTGCATGAAAGGTATTGATAATTTCTTGTGTGCCGACAATCAGCAGTAGTTTACAGCAAGTGTGTTAAAAAATATTTACTTTCAAGAGAATATTGTCTTGCAATTAACCCCCAAATAAAATGTTTATTCCTTAATTTCCACTATTTAAAATTCAAGCCATGTCAAGATGAATGTTATGATTGAATTTATATTTTGGAAATTTGTTTACATCGGCACAGATTATCTCTGCCGATACCGATTATACCGATTGTTCCAATAATCAGCCCCATTATGAGCATGGCCAATTAATTGGTACAGCTTTAGTGGATGGTATTGTAGAACAGTAGACATATGAGCTCTACAATGACACCAAATAATCTGGACCTTCTGTGTGTGTGTGTGTGTGTGTGTGTGTGTGTGTGTGTGTGTGTGTGTGTGTGTGTGTGTGTGTGTGATTTAGATTTTTAACGTAGCTTTAACAATTTTTCAGTCATATCGCTACAATGTCTGCAGTGTGACAGTTTATAGTGACCTTCTAGTTGCACAACAAATACAGAGGGAAAAACATAATTTTTTGGACCTGATATTTTTCCACCCAAAATTCGCCCAATGTTGGAATCCGATTTTGTGTCTGGATTTTAGACTTTTTGGCCTCAGATCTAAGGCAGACCGGTCTGAACTGCACACAGTCAGGCAAACCTTTGCAAAAAGTAGGATAAGATGGGAAGTTGGAATAAAGAGTGATCTCAATATGAAAATGATGGATCCGTTAAGCAAACCCCCCAACAACAACAACAAAAAAACCCCAAAAGAACCCCCAAAGAACTCCAACTTCTACCCTTCTGCTCATGCATGGGGGAAATAGCCAATGAAAAACGATGTTTCTAACACAACTTGGCATTAGGTTAACCGGAAATCTCTTGGAGGTCGATGTATTAGCATGTATTCAGAAATAGCGCCCAAAATGTGTTTCCTACTCGCATTTCAGACCAAAATGACAAAAACCTCCAGGAGTTAATGAGTTAAAGACTGACAGAGACTTTTCAAGAGTTTTGAAGAATCGGCAAATAAATGTATAGGAAAATGAATTTAGTTAGCAAGAATCTACATAATTCATAGTTTATTCAAAGTGTTTTGTTAGTTTTTAAATGTTCAGTGGAAAAATCTAAGAAAGAAAGGTATGTAGAGGGCAAGAAAAATATGCCTGTCTGCAGTTTTCACTCGAGATTAAAGGATGAAAGAGACACAACAAGTGGAATTTCTGTCTACATAAAATATAATTATTTCATATGTTGACAGTGTTAATCATTCAGTGTGAATTCATAATGGATTTTATGAAGTATTAATGATGAGAAACAAATTGGTAAGAAAATCACTTATTTTATCTTTATGCATCAGTTTTATTTCTGCATGTAGCATGAAATTTATACCATTATGTACAAAAATTTTTTGAGAAAATCTGAGACAAATTTCAGCTTAACTGAACGATTACAAAGCAAGAAATAACTACTTTATTGCAAGTTGCTCCCCCTGTTTTCAGCTTAACTGAACGATTACAAAGCAAGAAATAACTACTTTATTGCAAGTTGCTCCCTCTGTAAAACTTTTCATGTCAGGAGCTGTCAGTGACACTGGTAAGGCTCTTGGTGAATGCCTTGCTGTTTGCTTCAGGGCTTAATGAGTTAGTTAGGGGTGCCTGGCAGCCCCAATTTCCATTGGCAGCCCCATAATTTTTTAAAAAAATATCCCCAAAGTTTATTAATCTTGCCTGCCAAACTTTTCCCCTCCTTAGATTGACATTTTTACTTGTATTACTAGACTGAAACCATAACTGTACCTTTAACCTTACCAGAATTAGTGACTATAACAAAAGCACATTTAATAAGTGTAATATCTGGATGAAATTGTCTTTCCAACTTGAACAGGTGAAGTTGGTGAAAGTAGGGAGAAGCAAGATTAGAACATGAAAAATGTCACAACTTCTCCAATTTTGTTTCAATATAGTTGTGAAGAAAATATTTTTTTAATGACTACATTAAAAAGTTTGCAACAATTTCAACACCACCAGACCTCTTTTCATATAGTTATATGATAAAATATTGGATAAAATGATTCATTAGTAATGGACCTAAGTATGTCCACTGAATCATACCTTCATCAGGCAAATCAAGCTCAATTTTTCACCAGTTTTTCAAGGTTTCTGTATGAATTTTCTGTAAGAATTCCATACAAAGTGATGTAATTTCTGGCATTCATCATTAACTGGCACCAAAACTGACTACAGGACATGAGTCTTCATCTATTTTCTACCATCCTCTTTACATGAAAAAGTGTCAAAAAGGTAAATGTTTTATTTTAATTAATAATGTACTGTACTGGAACAAAATGTGTTTGGGGTAATGTGAAATTCAAGTAAAGTGAAATGATAGACTGTAATCTATTTTGTGAGTTGGTTAGGATTAATCTGTGGAAGAAACGGCATAGACCCTGATGGGCAGCTGCATTATGCTACAGCAGATCAAGAACTTTGTTTGCAGTTTGACATGACTTATAAGTGAGTATAGATGGCATATTCAATACCTGGACATTAAATTCTTGGTTTAGTTTAAAACTGACTTTTTGACCACTTCTAATTGTGCTATGATGCTGCTGTATTTTGTTTGTTGCTTTTTTAATTAAATATAGTTTTAAAGTGTTCAATATTCTGTTTGGTAAATATGCCATAAAGATTCCCAACCCTTAACACAGAACTTTGTTTCAAGGTGAAATTGACCCATATGATAAGACTTTATTCCAATAACACATGTACGTAAGTAACAAACAGAATTATTATAATGCAGCAGTAATTTATATTATATTAAATGAATAAACAGACAAGTTTTTTTTACTACCACAATTATCTAAAAACGGTAACTTCAGAAGAAAAGATTATACAACTACACCATTCCATGATAATTTGCAAACCTGCTTATAATGCAGATCAGTCATGCATCCCATTAATTTAAAACAAAAAATGTACCCTAAAACTGATTCTATATGTTGAACATGAAAAAAAAAATAGCAATCAAAATTGGTAACTGAAACCTTGATATATCACTCCTTTTATCATCGAAAACAGAAATAGAAATTTTAATCAAAATTATGAAATTATCAACTTTTAATAAGAAAATGTAACTGACACCTACTTGAGGCAGCATTTCAATAATTAAATACCAAGTAAACAAGTTTTTATCAAGTGAAATACATGTTTTTAATTCTATCTTTTAGTTTGGTTTAAGTGTAATCATCATAAATACAACCTGCCCTGTTGTATTCAAATGTTAAATATGTCAATCTACCATAACAGCTATGTCAGGGAGCATTTCTGTGAGAACCTAATTAAGTGCCAATGGTGTCTCGATACCTGATTTGAATTAAAAGCTCACTGCCTTGTATTACCACGTCAATTATGTCTTTTGTATCAAATAAAGAGGGTGGAATAAAAGAAAAGGTACAGGGCATGCAAATCCTACCTGCGTAAGAGTAAGTGGCCCCAGTCGCGCGTCAACTCATTTCAAGTGATCAATCGAACACTTCAAATTCTTTTGGTGAACGTAACTTAATTAAACTACCTTAACTCATTAACCCCTAACCCAAACAGCTAGGCATTCCCCTCTTGGCAACATGTGAGATTATGTTAATTCATATCTAGATCACATTTTGTATTTTTTATGATTTTATTAAAATGTGGTACACATGACTGAAAATGTGCCTGGTGTGTCTAGATAACTCTTACCCCTGTCTAGCTCCAGCAGAGTTATCTCTCTTAAATGCAATGGAGTACCTGGTTCTGTCCTTGTCATATTGACAATCTAACATTGTTCTCTGTGCCAGTGTGTGACATGCATGCTGAGGCAGGATAGAAAGTATATTTATTTCACAAAACATTAGCGTTGAGGTCTATGGAAAAACAATTGGTACCGTGATACCTGTGAGCCTTACCAGTGCCTGTATCCTGAGACTTACTTGGCTTGCAGATTTTTACGGAGGGGGCTACTTGCAATAAGTTCTCAATACAATTACGTACATAATGGTGTAAATTTCATGCTACACGCAGAACAAATCTGGTGCATAAAGATAAAATGATTTACTTACCAATTTGTTTCTCTTGCTATGAATAATCCATAAAATCCATTATGAATTCACACTGAGTAATTAACACTATCAACAGATGAAATTAATTCCATTTTATGTACACAGAAACTCCACTTGTCATCTCTCTTGCAAAATTAACCTCATGTGAATACTCCATCAGTCTGTCAAGTAAAAGTCTACTCCCAGCAGCTGCTTCTCACAATTGTCATCATTTTCTAGTCTAAATATTTCAACTATATTTGCCGCTATCAAAATCAATTTTTTTTTCCTTTGTTCAGCAATGTTCACTCTATGTAAGCTAAAATTTTATTGGTTCAACTGACTACATAATTATGAATTGGCTTGAAATCAACCATGTATATTCAATGTAAATTTGCCCTCCCCCAGAGTTGAGAACTGTTACTAAGAGACATTACCCTCATGAACCTCATACCAGAACATCTAAGCAGAATGAGAAGGGTATTTAGCAATAGCAATGAGTAAGTATTGCATAACTTAAATTACTCCCCCCCCCTTGCAAACTACATTTTAATAGCAGCAATAACTTTAATTTGGTGGTAAATTAAAAAGAAAGAATACTATATGTAGCGAAGGGCCTGTGCTGCCCATTTTTTTTAATACAAAAGACTTAACCATAACCAGTGTAATTAATAATGACTATAAGTGTACCCCAAACCCAAGGGGGTGGGATACAATGTGGTAACTGAAAAAAATCTTTTAAAGAATCAAATAATAAAAGGAAGAGGGTTTTAACAACATGTAAATAATGTACAAAGAGGATACATGTAATACTGAAATGTTTGTTAAAGGAAGACCGCAATACAGTGAAGAACTATATACATTATAAATTTTCTCTGGTCACAGATTCAACACTTCCATTAACCTGTCATCCTTCATGAAAAGGATTATTCTGCACATAGGCATGCAATGTACACGAGTGGACCATGTCTTATTGACATTTCTACACTGAGGATGTCTTCACATCAAACAGATGAGGTTTCTCAACATAACATATAAAAGTTATGCTATGCAATAGCGATGGTTAAGTTAATGACCCTATTAAAATCCCAATTCGGGGGGTGGGGGTTGTCTTGATTACTCGTGAATGAGGGAACCAGTTTTTGCTACTAAGATAATTACTGTTTAAAAGTCATCCAGTTTTCCTTACTAAGATAATTACTGTTTAAAGTCATCCAGTTTTCCTTACTAAGATAATCACTGTTTAAAGTCATCCAGTTTTCCTTACTAAGATAATTGCTGTTTAAGGTGGTCCAGTTTTTGTTACCAAGATAATTACTGTTTCAAATAGTCCAGTTTTTGTTACTAAGATAATTATTGTTTAAAGTTGTCCAGTTTTCATTACTAGGATAAATACTGTCTAAAGTCGTCCAATTTTCGTTACTAAGATAATTACTGTCTAAAGTATATTATATCATCTACCACTATGATTAATACTATCATTATCTACAATCATAAACATTTACAGGAAATAAGCTCAGCAATGTTGTGATAAGAATTGGGCTTTACACGACTTTTTAGAGTTCTCTTTGATGAGTACGACCAGGAGGAACTGTCAAGGTCACAACTTGGTGACATTTGCTAAATATAATTTTTATGGATTCATACATAAACAGAAATGAACCCTGAAGAAGACAGGTTACCGAGAGAAGACCAAAATATCATGTGACGGTACATATTATCACTCCCTTTTTAACCTAGGCATTTTGTCTCTCTACAAAAGTTTTGTCTGCATGATTATACTGCAGTACAATTAAAAACATAGCAATCAATCATCACAGAAGTTTAACATGTCATTATATAAACAGAAAATTCTAACTTTATAAGAAACAGTGCAAGTTACCCAACTCAGTAACAAGAGTTCTTGCCAACAACTTCAATGCTGAACAGTAAGGTATGGAGAATGTCCCGCAGCAGTGGGGGAAACCGAGTAAACGGAATTCTAAATGCCAAGCAAAGGCTGTACCATATTCACAATGACAAGATTTTTTAACTGTTTTGCAAAGTGTGTGCCAAGAACTCCCCATTCTTAAGAATAAAGAATTATTAATGTATGTTCACTTGAAATAAGTCTATTCTTAACCCTTTACCTCATGTAAGCGCCGTTTGGACACCTCTACCCACCTCACGGAAGCGCCTTCAAATGAATCCACCTGATTCACATGGAAGCAATGATGGACACCTCTACATTATTATGGAAGCGCATTTGGACATCTGTAAACATCAATCATTTTGGGCTGATTTTCAAAGCGCTTTTGGGGGACAACCCCTATTAGATGCTACAATCATTGAGGTAATAATAACTATTATGTCAGATCTCGTGGTTGCCAATTAAGGTCTAGTTGTAATCTACTATTTAAAGTAACTGTGGATTTCCTATAGTACTTTCTAGAGTTTGGACGATTAGAATCAATACTATAAAATCTTCATGTAAGGATCAGATGTTGACGATTGTTTATCAAATTCAGATGAAACAACAAAGAAATTTCAGATTTCAAGATTGAGAAAAGGCAGCTATGATTGGTCACATGCCTTCACTGGCCTGATGGTGAATGTGCTCTCTCAAGATTTTAATGCACACGAAAATTCTTCATGAAAAACAATTATACAACTATGAAGATCAGATTTTACTCTTAAATCTTTCTATACATAACAGATGTCTACCAAAAATGTACAATGGTTCAACTTTACGTTGAACAAAACATCTACTACACTGCTGTAACAGTCCACAGGCAGGGCAATGGGCATGGAGTCAAAAAGGTAACGGGTGTTTTAATTGTAAGCACACTGCACTGTGTGACTTTGGTACATACATATCAACTGCCTACAAAGCCATTCACTCCATGAGGTAAAGGGACCCTTTTAATCATTAATGCTACTTTTAAGTAACTTTGATAATTTTTCTCTCATGTGCCACAAACTCAGGGGCTATCAGAATGCTGTGTCTGGTATAAGATACAAAGTTAATTCAGGTCCCTCTGATGTACATATGCAGTTCTGTGTTTTTCCAAAAAGTATTGTGCATCTTCTCCCATATTCTGGTCGAGAATACCAGTATGATATCAGGGTGTCATCCCAATAGCCAATGACACTTTGGGTTACTTTAAAATATTTTGAGGGCTACTTGAGAGTTTGATTTGTTCTACATTTTTGAAAACACAAAGTATAAAAAAAATTTCACAATGGAGAATAAAAATTCACGACTGATAGCAAGGAAAAGTCTTGAAGATAACAAAGGACTGTAGGACTTTAATATTTTTTTTTTGTCACTTATCCAGAACAAGGACATCATAAAGTGTCTGATGTCTCCGGTGGTCTAGTGGTTAGACCATCCACCTTGGAAGTTACGGGTTCGAAATCCATCCAAGTCATACCAAAGACTTATAAAAATGGTATTAACAGCTGCCTCACTAGGCATACACCATAATGAGGTTAGTGTCAGGACTGGTTGGCCTTATGCCAGGATAACGTGACTGGGTGGGACATGTCTGTGGCATGATGCCTCAGTGCCAGACATCACAATAAACTGCCACAATGCAGACATCATAGTGATATGACTGAAAATTTTTTAAAGCTACGTTAAAAATCCAAATCACACACACACACACACGTAAAGTGTCTTGTCCTGACAGAAAACATTTCACTCTTCTTGATCTTTATAATTTTCATCAGTTTCTATGGTTTAATGTCTGAGACGGAATCTAAAATATGGACAACATTCATAATTATTCAGTTCTAACCACTGTATCAATTATTAGGCCCTAGTTTATATATAGCGTACTAGAATGTGTTTGTTTTTACAATAATGAGTGAGGCATTCCAAGGTATATTGCATTCAATTTCTGTTGTTTGGATTGACTATAACTGGATCTATTCTAGGATGTGTCAATGGGTGATTAAAGTTTATTTCTAAATGAAAATGTCCAAAATTCATCAAAGTGTGCTAAAATTAGGCATAATGTTCACATCAGAATAATGTCTTCCTTAACTCAATAACCCCTGGAGGTTTATGTCGTTTTCGCCTGAAATGCAAGTAGGAAACACATTTTGGGGGCCATTTCTGAATACACCCCTCCCTCGATAACTCACACCCGGATAACTCGCGAACCCACTTATAACGCAGTCTCCGGCATGGCTCATGATTTTTTCCAAAGAAAATATATTTTAAAATGTGCTGAACGTAAAACAAATCACGATAAGAATTGATAAATTGAACCTTGATACATACCGTATTTTATGTAAATTTTCATACATGAAAAAATAATTATTAATCATCAATTTTTGTAAAAACAAAATGGGAATACGGTATTTTCGATCTTTTTTGCAAACGTAAATCTTCTTAGTGGAAATTTTATGTCCGATAATTTAACAAATTTTTGAAATAATACAAAGTGATATGTACGAAAAATTATGATACATTTAAATAATTATTATTTTGATAACTGGATTGTGAACGAAAAATTAAAGGGTACGAAAAAATACATGAAATACAGTAGCTCATTTCATCATCGGAAATGGTGATTACTGCCCGTAACGACAGAATCCGTATTGTGAAATTTGCAAGTTCTAATAAGATATCACATATTATGTTTGGGGTTTTTTTGAGAGAAATAGTTGTCAATACACTGTAAATAAACTGGTGAAACAGCGATCAACGAAAAAATTCTGGTAAATGCTAACAGGTGGCAACAGAGAATGAAATAAACACCAATTAAATGTCTTGCTATGTGAAATTCATGTTCTAATCCTTTAATTTCGCTTCATTGTAAACACTATAATCACAACATATTCTCTTCTATGAAAACATGAAAAGAGTCAATCGACCGTCACATCGAAACCCGTGAGTACTTCTGTGAGAACCTAATTACATGCCAGCTTTGTTTTGATCAACAACTTGGGGAACTGTTTGTTGCATTAAAAAAAATCAATTAAAAGAGACCTGTGTTGTTTTATCACTTTGAATATGTCATTTATATCAAATCAAATCAAGGGAAGTACAATTAAAAAAAATTAAAAGGCATGCCAATAGCAGCATAAGTTCTTGTGGTCATTACCGTTCTCAAAATTCATTTTATTTGACCAATCGAAAATGGTTTCACATTTTTATGTACTTAACATCATTAAAGTATATAATATCAGCAATGTATCCTAATCATTTGTAACTGTGACCATGGAGAGCAAAGGAAGTAAGCGAAAGGTGTACTCAGTGACTGAAAATCTGTGCATCATAGATAGGGTTCATAATGGCGAAGTGAGATCCAACGTTTGCAATGAACTAAATAATTGCTGAGTCGACATTTAGAGGTTGGCTTAAGGATAAGCAGAAACTTCAGGATTATTTACATGATGTTGATTCAGATAATGGGATCAAATGAAAACGAGCACGGACTGCAAACGATACTGAATTAGATGATGCTGTGTACGCATGGTTCACACAGCAACGTGAACAAGGTGTTCCCATCTCTGGAACAATTCTCAAGGCCCACACAGAAAAAAATGGCAAAAAGTATGGAGAATGAATCTCGTTTTAGGGCAAGCCATGGATGGCTTTGGAGATTCCAGCGCTGACATAGAATTAAAGAAAATTCATTGTCGGGAGAAATATGCTCAGCGAATCAGGAAGCCGCATGTAATTATCCATACCAGCTCAGAGAGATAATCATCCGTGAGCAATACACAGAGGCGGCAGAGAAATCAAAGAGTAACACAAAAAAAAAAATGAACGTTTTAAAAATGTGAAGTGATATTTGTCAAACGTGTCACAAACTGCAAGTATTACCGTGTTCTAATTTACGTTATTTTAAATTTGTAAACCCATTAAATTCATGTTGGTAATGGTTAACCCTTGTAAATTTATTTTTTTTTTTTTTTCATTTTACTTCTACCGCAATCAAATCTACCCATCGTTCGACTGACATTGTTTCTTCAAAATGAGTGTCGATCTTTTGTATAAAAAAAAGTCTACTTTGGATCAAACAATAAAACTAGAATTTATCCAATTCAACACAAAAATTTGTTACGTAGTACACAATGTGCGAAGTCGTACATGTGTTAAGCGAACGGAAACCATGTGATGATCTCCTCAATATACTGTAAGTTATCCTGAAATACACCACTATGTAGAGATATTTATTCACAGTTAATCTTAGCATGATTATTGAGTATTCAACACTAACATGCCAACCCAACCCACCCACCCTTTTGCCTCTACGTCGATCCCTTTATTAGTTTTGTTGTTTGTTATAGGTCCCTCGATAACTTGCGCCCTCGCTTATAACGTGGTCGATGTTTTTGGACCCCGTTGTGCGTGAGTTATCAAGGGAGTGGTGTACATCCTAATACATTGACTTCCATGAGATTTCCGGTTAACCTAATGCCTAGTTGTGTTAGAAACATTGTTTTTCATTGGTTATTTCACTCATGCATACGCAAAAGGGTAAAAGTTAGAGTTCTTTTCTTTTTTTTTTACTTAACGGACCCATCATTTTTGCATCGAGGCCACTCTTTATTCTAAATACCCATCTTATCCATTTGCAATGGTTCGCCTGTCTGTTTGCAGTTCAGACCGTTCTGTCTTAGATCCAAAAAGTGTAAAATCTGGACACAAAATCGGATTCTGACCTTGGGCGAATTTTGGGTGGGGAAAAAAAAAAATTGGGTCCAAAAAATTACATTTTCCCCTCTGTATTTTGTAGTGCAACTAGATTGTCCAGATTATTTGGTACCATTGTAGAGCTACATTTGTCTACCTTTCTATAATACCACCCACTTTAGTGTATCGTACATGACCTTGATGCTACAGAGCTCGGAAGTAGGCTACTACCTCCTGACGCATAAACGTGGCACCAGGGGTTAGGGAGTTAAATCCTCCATATACTCATAAAATTCACATCTCTCCAAGGAGTTCTAAAATGGACCCTGCTGTCCCCATTAATTCTCACACTTTTACTTGCCCGTTTGTAAAATTAAGTATTTGCTTATAAGACAAGTTCAACTGCAAACTGCACAGACCCAGATCTGCCCTCTCATGTCATGGCAGGTATGGGTCGGTGCAGTTTCTTAGGAGTAAACAGTAGGACAAACAACACAGACCCTGATCTGCAAGCAGATTATGCTATGGCAGATCAGGATCTTTGTCCTTTGCAGTTTGATTCAACTTATAAGCAAGTATATACGATAATATTTATTGTTCTAATTGTCCAATGAAAAAGTTTTAAATGACTCGCACCAGTCTTCTCAAAAAAGAACACGAGTATCCCCAACCTTGCTTGCCATTATTTGTATTTAATCCTGGGCTATTTTTTTTTACATCTGTCCAAATGTAAGTAAATGTAATGAGTTCAAGGCATTTTAACCAAGTAACAGATAAAGAACTTAGTCTCACAATGGGGATAAAAAGAACTATCACAATCACATTTTTGGGTCATCATCATGAATTCAATGTCAAATGTGCATACAGTTTCAGATTTTAAAAGTTTCAACTTGTTTTTTGTTTCTTAAGTTTTATTAAGCTTATCTGTACTAGACGTTCAGTACAGTAGCTTCACTGATGAGATACCCAAGGCGCCTCAATCGTTTCCTCATTTTGCAAATACAACTTGCTAGTAATATGGCACATTGGCTGGTCCTTTCCTTACTTATGTATATAGTAAAGATGTGTAGCTATGTAATCTACTGTACTGTGGGTCACTGCCAATATTAAAATTGGAATTTGTTCAGGATACTTTTGGAAAGGAATATGTAACCAATGTCGTGTGCAGGGTCACAACATGTAGGTGAACCTGTCAACCATCTCCAATGCCTCAGCACCTGACATTGTAAACGATCTTGGGGTGGAGGGTGGGGTTCAGACCGCCAGTCCAACCCTGCTGTTAATTCCTTATGCTGCTGTATCACACAACTCCAAACCAAACAAAACATGCATACATCAGGCATCCCAGATTGTTTTATTTACCCTTCTAATGTCTCTTCGTACTGTTCAAGTATGACTGAAAATTGATCTCTTGGTTCAAAATGTAATTCGAGTCCCTATGAACTATAGCTGCACTGACAGTGACAATGTGTATCCCACAACTAATGACAACAGAAAGGACTCCAAAGCACAATACCCAGGCACAATGTGTTTGCTACTATTGTATCAATACAAAGCATCTATAAACAAAACTGACATCTGATCTGGGATTTTCAATCGACATGTGATTAACTCCAACATGATCAGACCCATCTGGTGCAGACGTTTAACCACCCAAACAACAAATTAATCCTTTAGCTCGTATCTCACAAAACAATGCAACTACCAACCATACTAATAAGGTCCAGTACTTTGTGTAAGATAATTACACACAGTCACCATTTTTAGGTGTGGTTGCTAACAAGTAGAGCTAAATATATCTCAATTTAAGGCTATAAATACACGCACTTTGCATTTGTCTTTCTCCTTTTTCTGGACACTTCTGACTTAGAATAAAAAAGGAGCGACTTTCACAAAGTGACAGAATTCTCCTCAAGCATTATAATAACATGGGATTTTCCAAATTTTGGGGTGGGTTGGGGTGGGGTTTATAACAACTTTAAATGAATGAAGATGATCTTCATTACTGACACAGTGGCAACAATTATGTGATGAAGATGACATTTCATCATGCGCATTAGAACGGAGATGTTACCAACGAATACCAAAGTGTTTTCAGTTAGTACACAACTGGAGCAAATAAAGGTATCTCTACACCCAATTGTAAAAGGCCACAAAGGACGAAAAAAAAGTGTGTATCCTATTGCACTGGTTTTCTTATTTATTCTTAAAATGTGTGTGTATGTGTGTGTGTGTGTCAGACCTGCCAACCCTGACAAGTCCTTCTCAGTAAAGCGGTTGATTTTTCTCCGTAAGATTGACCAGTTTTCAGCAAGGTGTAACAAAATATCAATAACTGCTACTGTAAAGCTGGAAAACGTAAATAAAAGTTTGACGCAGCGTCGATAAACATTATGTTCAAATGAAAAGTTTGCAAAGTATGCGTAGACTTTATTACCACTAGTACAGCTGCACAAACTGTAGTTCCAAACCCTATGCAACTCAATGGCTTATTGCTATCTCTCAACTGGACGTAATTCTTGGAAATTCTTTTTCCATTTCACATGACGATGGCAATCTTATCTCCTGCCACTAGACATACTCAAATTGGCATGTGATATCCAATAAACTTAATTGTGTCCTTTCCAGCTTTTATTCACAAGAATCTGAATACTCCTTTTTATTCTTCTGTGTTGATTATTAACACGTTTTTAGAAGCTTATTTTCCCTTTTGTGTTAAACATGCATTGCTTGCTGGATGCCATTTTAAAAAAAATTCTACAATCAACAGTTTGATTATGCAGATGCTTTACATGAACAAATAGGTGCAATTTAACCCTTTAGCTACTACTGCTGTTGTGCAGTTTCACTACGGTTGAGTGCTAACATATCAGTTACTAAGACTACTGAGGCTGGTTGCTAGGCTGAATACTAAAGCATCATCATGGCTGACTACAGAAACTGACAATAAAAACATGGTTACATTTATATTCATTATTTTATTAGTTTTTGCTGGATTTCAGTGAAATAAAAAAACCCAGCTTACCTTGTATAGTGTCTGTTATTCATATATTTCCACTTTATATACTCCTACATCCCATCATGCAAGAAATCCCAGTCATGTAAACTGTTTTGAATCCCACAAAATAAATCCAATACGTACATATAAAAACATGAATGAAATCCACACTCTAATTATAAAGCTGAGAGTGGTACCTCTCAAAACAGTCATTATCCACACATAAATGTACTTGCATCCAGGCAATGGAATATTTGGGTATCTGCATAATACTCACGACGATGTATATTCCAAGATATGCCCACATTGTGATGCTGGTTTCATACCATTTTAGGTCTTGCTTTTGGTTCCCCGTTTTCTTGGCATAATCGTTCATTTCTTTCACAAGCTTTTCCACCAGACATTCAGGAAAAATCTTGAGAAAAAAATCTTTCTCATTGCTTAGTGGTCCAAGCTCGATTGTTGAACCAACATGAGAATCAAAATCATTGATCTCGAACACGGCGAGGTCATCACTCCATTGTGCAAGTGGGACTATGTTCTCCTCATCTGATTCAAAATCACTTACATCTGGTGTTGAAATGGGGACTAACATCAATATCTGATCCATTTTCTAAGAATGATCCATTAAACTCTTCGATAATGCTTGCACTGAACCCTTCAAAGTCGCTCATATCTGAATCGGAATCCATCTTTGTTTATCTCAACTACATGTGTTTCATAAATTGCAGGAAAGCCCTTCCAATGTGTTTAAATTTAACCTCTCAGCTTTCAAACTTGTATCAAAATGTTGAGTAAAGAGTCCTCTCATTGGTTATGATAATCAAAAATATGTAAACTTCTGTATCTTCAACCAATCAACATTTAGATAACACAGCGGTCACGTCCGCATAGATGCGACACTGGGGTTTCGAGTACTGCTGAACTATACACACGTAAGCGACACCGGTGTAGTAAATGAGGCTTATCGACACTGCATATATGCGTCAGTGGGGTTCAGGAACTATTTACAGGTGACGCTTAGATGCGGCAGTTGTAGCTAAAGGGTTAAAGCATTTGGGGTGCTGCTGTAAAGTTAGTCTGGTTCCCTGACTAAATTTACTAATTCTAATATGAAACCTGGATCAATATCAAACATGGATGAATCAATTATCCGGATTTTTTGGGAACAATCATTTTTCCATAGTTTTTGCTTGTACGCTCTATTTTAAGAGTAATTTTCGTAAGACTTACTGCAAATTCGTAAGAGTTTAGCAGGTCTGGTGTGTGTGTGTGTGTGTGAGATTTTCATTAATTTTTAAGCAGGTGGGGCGGGGTGGGGGTGGCTATGATTGGCAACAAGAAAAAAGGATGGTCAGCCACCTGGAAGCACATTCTTTTGTTCGGCATAAGTGCCTGATTATGACAGCTGATCTAGACATCAAAAACTTAAATGATCAGATTGAGCTTTGTTAATGTTAATGAATACCATACGTATTGTAATTTTCAGGGCACTGTGACTGATTCTCACTTTCTTGCTCATTATTTTAATGGTAATTCGTTCTATTTAGGAGAGATTCTCACAATTGCACAACCAAAAGAAAACACTGGAAAGCAGTCATTAAAACTTATCATAATAAAGCAGTCATTATCATCGGAAATATGCTTAGACAGAATAAAGACAGTTCTATGATCTGATGTGTAACTTCATTGTCAATTAGTAGCAAGTCCAGAACCATTTTTTATTTGAATCTAACATTGGTCAGGCAATTTATATAACACAGCGCTGGTTTATGCGATTTTTTTTTAGTCCCATCCCACAAACCTTGACCCTGTGTGCATTTTTCTTCAGAAAAAAACAAATATGCCAAAAACTTTTCTTGGCCTAGGTAATAACCAAAGTCTCAGAGGGTGTTAAGATACCAATAATACCTATTTTAAAATGATGTATCCAGCAATGAACAGTAACTTCAAATTTTCCATTAATTCTGGCCAAAATACAGTCATGCCTGTATATATATTCAACTAATACAGTCAAACTTAATTTAATATTACCCATTTATATTCATCTAATTCCATTAGTCCCACCTGTTTATATTCATTTAATACAAAGACGGGGCAAAATTTATTAGGAATCCTTTTAGGAAGTTACATGTCTAAAAACAACCTGGAACTAGACATTATTTGAATGCAGTAACATGCCTGAAACAAGGCATCACCTGATTATTTAAGCAGTACTCTAACTAGAAAGAAATAAAGAACCTTCCTGCCAATAATGTCTTCCATTTGCCATTCTGCCATTCATTTTGTCCTTAGAAGCCTTAGTCTCTGATATTCCAGCAATCAATAAAGTAACTCGTTAAAAAATGCATGGTCTATTCTAGAACAAATATGAGGAATTAACACAATAGATGTGGTTTTTGTTTTTATTCAACACACATTATTGGCTAAATCATGCCAAGGAAATGGGAACCAAATGCCAAGAACACACTAAGGCAGCTAACGCAGGCCTGTATTGAACCTGCAATACTTGGATTACAAATCCAAAACTCCTCCAAATGAGGTACCGCAGCTCCCCAACTAAATATACAATGATTTAACAAGTCAATAAAGGCAGGGCTTGCAAAAATAATTGGTACTTTTTTTTTTTACACATTTGCTAAATGTCCATCGCAACTTTTTAGAATTAGCATGCATCCATGAATGGGCCAGGACTCAATTTAGGGGTTTTTCAAAAGTGAAAGATTTGTTTGGTTTTTGTTTTTTGTTTTCTTTTGTGTGTATGCAATATTGTATTTCAAATTGCTGAAAGGAAGGGCAAAAAAAAATTCTAAAGTCAACATTTAATAACTGTTATAAAAGGAAATCCTTTTCAATTTGGTTGTAATCTGATGCTAATGTAAGACAATTTTTAATGATTTGGGCTGAGAGGATTGTATTTACCAAGAAAAGATTAGATCATAAATTCCTTATTCACTGTGTATCATCTGGCCACAGCAAATGTCCCTGGTTGCTCAAAAAAAGTTAATCTGATAAAAAGATGTCCCATGTGCCCACCCCAATGAATCAGAGTACCTCAGCAGTGTTACCATTCATCTAAATTTGTATATGAATCATGCATCAATAGCAAATTGCATGAAAAATAATTTTATAAAATACCTTGCATGCACAAAATTTATAATTTCACACTATAATTTAATCCCATATTTCTAGAGTTTATAAATACAGTATACTGATCAGGGTTCCAATTTTGCATTATGGTCATCTCTACCAATAGTAACTAGTAACTTAAGAATCTTGACCAGTCATGCTTTGCAGGGGATCACACTTCTTCTACCATAAATAACATAGTACAAAAATGCTCAGGCCAGTTTGCACAAATTTGGTTTAATAGGGAAAACAAGTGGAGACAAAACAAAATACAAATGATTACAAAGTTCCAGGAAAGATAGAAGATTTCAGTTGGTTATATGACAGCACTGTAGGAATACACTGCAGTGTACAAAAAGCATGTGCCAAAAAAAATAAAAAACATCAATGGCCCAATCAGCTTTCATTCAGGGTACTAATTAGCAATGGCCTGCCCTGCCAAGATACCAAAATACATAAAACAAGTTTTTTAAAAAATTCCAAAAATGTCACATGGACATCACCAAAAAGTGACTACCCATCCTTGAGACCCTGCTTGAAGTATCACATGATTGTCCTGTCTTGTGACCTTATCCTTACTAATGACCTTGATCTTTGAGACCTTATCCCTACCAATGACCTTGACCTTTGAACTCTAGATCGGACTACTTCTTGATAAAGTGTTGAGCTGAGTCAAATTCTATAAAAAAATATCTCTTGGGGCTAAAGAGAGAAAGAGGGCCTCGATTAGGAAACAGTTCAATTACTTACCTCAGACTTTGTTGAGACCTTGTGGTGGAGTCAGTGGGTATGACTGAATACACGACAAGCTGTAAAGACAAGAAAATAATTGGCTTAATTTTGATTGATCCCTTCATTGTTGGAAAAGTTATCCCTTTTTCATGGATAGAGGGCTCAGTGGGATGGGGCAGTTTCGCTATGTTATGTGACACCACAAGATCTCCACATAATGAACATGTCACTGCAGTGGTAAAAATACATGTACTAGTGACTTTTAGAATTTCCAGTCCAATAATTTTTAGTAGCCAATCAGAGAAAGTATTGTATTTCATGTTAGGGAGGGTTACTGTAGTAGTGATACCTTCCAAAAGCAATTGCTCACTTTCTGATATATGACAGTTGCAATTTGAGTGATGAATCATAAGGTCAACAGAACATGACCTTGTCTCAATGCCCATTCTACATTTATATCAGATTGCCCCACCAGCAAAACTGATCTGAATGCAAAGCTTAAACCAAAAACAGTCCTAGGATGTGACAATATGTGGAGAAGGTAACACTCAAGGCCCATGCTGGTACTGGAAATAGCTGCCTAACAAGATCAGTAAGATGCTTTCTATAGAAACTTCTAATGCAATTGTTAATTGTATATGTATTTCAAAAAAGAGTGAATCAAAGTTTCTCTGGTTTTTCTTAAACCTTCATCTATACTTGGTGGCACATCAACATCAATTATTGAAAGACTGGCTGACTGCATTCTGTCCATGTTTGTCAAATTCAGTTAAGAATTTATTTTTGTTTTTTAAAAATAGGTACATTGTGCAAATGTTTTTTGGGCATTTTTGGGGGGGGTAATGGCCTTCATACTTGATTTTCATCATTTACCTAACCGTGAAATGCCTTCAAGCAATAATGATTTCTGTCAAAATTGGCCCACTTTGTCAGTCAAATTTTGTTGAGTGAAATCAAAATAAAAGGTACACATTTTGGCCTTTAATCTTTCCCCCTGGTTGATTTCATGTGCAAGGGCAATGCAACTGTCAGTGTGCCAAATCTGTTTATTCATAAAGAAGACATGAAGCTGTACCTTCTCCTATCAGTGAATAGATGCATGGTGACATTTAAAATCCCTATCTCAAGGAACACTAATTAAGCTTCCATTTGTTTGTTTACAATGGATACAATGCTTTTTAGCCAAGAGGAAAGCAAGACGTTGAAACTGTAATCAGCTTATCAACTTTATCTGACATCTCATCTCATTAACCCCTGGCACCCCATTTAAGCGTCAGGATGTAATACCCTACTTCCGAGCTCTGTAGCATCATGGTCATTTGAGATGCACTAAAGTGGGTGGTATTACAGAAAAGTAGACAGATGTAGCTCTACAATGGTACCAAATAATCTGGACTTTCACGTGACATTACAAAATACGGAGGGAAATTTTTTTTTAGACCCGATTTTTTATACCAAAAATTTGCTCAGGGTTGGAATCGGATTTTGTGTCAGGATTTTAAACTTTCTGGCCTCCGATCTAAAGCAGACCAATCTGAACTGCACACAGACAGGAGAACCTTTGTATGAGGCGCAGTAGCGGACAAAAGCTGCTCCAATTAGAACATTGCTGTTGAAATTTTAATGTCATAAGTCCAGAATTCCAATTTCACGTGTTGCATCAAAAATGCGAGTCCTTAAAGTTCCATTTTCTGGGTCAAGATTTTAGATTGTATCTCTTGAATTAAACAGCAGTGGTTGAAAGTTATATTTTCTATGTCGAGGTTTTATATTGTGTCGTTTGAATTACACGGCAGTGGTTGAAATTTCATGTCATAATTCCTAATTTACGTATTGGTTCAGGGAGTTTATACTGAAAGTTCCATTTCATATGTTGAGTATTTAGATTTCATCTCTTGAATTACACAGCACTGGTTGAAAATTCGATGTCCAATGTCGTGTTTTTAAACTGTATCTTCTGAATTGCACGGTGGTTGTTGAAATTTTAGTGTCATATGTCGAGAGTTTCGATTTCACATGCTGAATCACATTGATTGTACTGAATGTTCCATTTCGTATGTTGAATTTTTAGATTGTATCCGTTGAATTACACAGCAGTGATTGGACATTTTATTATGCCTGTCAGAATTGTTATTTATATAGATAAATGATGTATTGGTGTTAAAAGTAACATTACACAATGTCCACTTTCACAATTCAAAATAATATCAAGTTTTAATATACATCATTTGTGTATTCAATTATGAGGCGCTGTTGCATTTCATGCATTTACAGTTTGAAAGTTACTATGAATTTCTTCACTAAAAGCCGCTCTCGTGAATGGACCGCATTATTTTTAAACAAGGAGGCTGCTTCTTGTTGCTGTGAGATTCAACAGATAAAATATAAATACTCGCCAAATGTAATGGAACTTTCATCACAAACAATTGCATACGTGTGAATTAGGGATTCTCGACATATGATATTGAAATTTCAACCACTGTTGTGTAATTCAAAATATACACTGTAAAATGTCTACATAGGAAATAGAACTTTAAACCACAACTGTATAATTCAACAAATAAAATCTCGATCTAGAAAACTTAACGTTATGGACATGAAAGTTGATCCAACATGTGACATTGGATTTCTCGACATACAACATCAAAATTGCAACTGCAACTTTCTTATTGGACCAGTTTTTGTCCGCTACGGTGCCTCATACCTTTGCAAAAAATGGGATAAAATGGGGAGTAAAAGGGGGACAGGACACAAAAATACAGTGACCCCGCTATAGCACGAATTCGGATATAACATGGTCGTGGTGTGGCTCCCGAAATTTCATATACATGTATTTTTCTCGTACATGAAAAAACGTTCTTAAAAAATAAGAAAAAAGCAAAAAGTTTATCATTTTAGGGAAGAGATCGCGTATGAATAATACAAGACGATCATGGCATGGTTACTGAAATTTTATATGCATTTTTCTCACACATGAAAAAATTGTGTTTTGTTCTTAAAAGTACGAAAAATAACATGTAAAAATTAATTCAGGAATCGTGCAGGGCTTCGCCAATGTTGCAAATTGCGATTTCTTTTTTCCTTACTGGCAGCGAAATATACCATCTGGCAATTTTTTTTTTACTGGCGACATTGTTGGCTGTTTAAACTTGTATATACAACCATTGGTTTGGAGTGGAGAAATTCAGAGGCCCCATGAAAGGTAGCCATAATGTTGATATAAAATGCACTGAAACTTATCTATTGTTACATAAACAAATTCTTTGTCCATATTGACAAACCATCTTAACAGTGCACTGTTATATCATAATCCGCTTATGCTGACATCTAGCATGAGTACTGCATGTTTTGAGATATCTGCTATTTTTTAAATTTACATTTCTGGTAGATCAACCGGACGAGGCATTATCTCATAATCTTTCGGATTTTCGGCCGCTCGCTAGTAATAATATATTTACATGACTGACATTTGTATGTGGATGGTAAGAAAAATTCCTCCTCTTTTCACTCAGAATTGAATCCTTCAGAACATTCACATTTTCTGTAATAATCCCTGTCATCAGACCGGAACACCTGCGTCTCTATCGTCGATTTACCCTTTCTTTAAATTTCTGACACATGCGTGGAAAGCAGCATCACTCCACTACCATAAATGTAAAAAAAAAAACACGCTCTCACTTGTCTATTCAATAGGCAGGGAGGAACGGTAACTACAACTGACCATACGACGGCCAATTCATTTTTTAAAAAAATGTACCCAGATAAAATAGTTTGCTGAAATTTCAAAGAAAACATTACCTTTGAAGCACCGATTGTTATGAAAACGTACTAAGCAAATGGGACAAAAATCGTGTCTCAAATCACGCAATTTTTTGATGTTGCTGCCACAATAAGAAACAGGTATTTGTTTGGTTCTCCAAAGCTGTCCTTTAGCGGTGACTTCAATAATGCATGCATCCTTCATCAAAGAAAGCCGACTACAATCTTCGATAAAAACAAAGAACCTTTCTTCAAAGGAAGTCATTACCTAACTTAAACGAAAGCAATGGAATCTGATGGATTATTTCATTTTCCAACGTGGCTGGAACATTTTTACTGTGCCGTGAAAGTTTCCTTTTTACAGGAAAAAAGTTTATGCTTATGAACTCCACTGAAGGCGCTTAAAACGCAAACTTTTACTGACTTCGGATGTACTGAAAAGTAAATGTGCTTCATCATTCGTTATGTGATTGTGCTATTTTTTTCCCCACTGAATTCAGACCTATATAAACCGTGACAAAATTATTGAATATTTTAAATGTGTGTGTGTGCATATTTTCGATGGAATTACTTGTATTGTGGATTCAATGTATGTAACGTGATTTGCGGGTGAGTACACGGTGTTGATACTTTATTCATTGCTATGTATTAGACATGTATATATATAAACAGTATACATGTATATGTACCAATGTGTGGTTCTCTGAATAAAGTAAAATATTATATATGCCTTCTCTGTTTTTACTACAGGTGTATTTCTCATTTAATTGCATCGATTTAAGATGATAACTGTGCCAATGAAGCACGCATTTTTGCGCTCACATTTATTACCTACCCCCCCCTGCACATTTTTCCGGGTACATGCATCATTTTCTTCTGCTAACTGACCTGGTTGCTTATAACACGGTTCAGTCTAATACACGGTCGGGTTCTATGGATCCCAACTACCATGTTATAGCAGGATCACACTGTAATGAGTCCAATAAGCAAAAAAAAAAAAAAAACTCCAACTTTTTTCCCTTCTTCACATGTGCAAGTGAAATAGCCAATGAAGAATGTTTCTAACACAACTAAGCCACAGGCCAACCTAAAATCTCTAGCATGCCGATTTATCTGCATGTATTCAGAAGTAGCCCCCCAAAATTAGTTTCATACTCCCATTTCAGGCAAAAATGTTAAAAATCTCCAAGGGTTAATGCGAAAGCTTCCATATCCAATGCACTTTTGCAAACTGGGTGTTGGATCACAGTTTTCCCAACATCTTTTGTCCCAAACACCCCAACTCTTGACCACTGGGCACACTTTTCTTTTATCAGTGTGTACATACATCTATGCATATGTTGACTCCAGCAATTGCCAAAGTCATTAAAAGCAATATACATCACATTTGGCAATTAAAACATTTAATGTATGTGGTAGCCTGCCATCTTGCAATGTGATGTCTCTGACAGTATTTAGATTTTTGAGGATAAGAGACCAACAAGAGGAAGATTTAATTTTGTTCAAGGTTGAATTCATCACAAGAGATTAGATGTATGCAAATAAACAAACAAACAATGTGTCATTTAATAAATGAATTATTCATTCAAAAAGAAAAATGATTCAGAAAATAAAATAGTGGTATTATAATAATATATGCTGAGTGACAGAGTTCGAGGATCAGCTTGACCGACATGATTGTTTGAGAAAGCTTGCTAGTAGCTTCTCATGGGTCCGAGGTTCTTTCAGGGGTCTTCACAATTCCTCCTACAGTAAATGTATCATGTGCTAAAAATCCCGCAAAACCATACCAGAGTGAAAAATTCCACAGTTCATTTCAGGTGAATTAGATATACAAACTTTAATATTTTACATGCTTTTAAGAATCTAATTGTCCAAGGAAAATATGATAGTACAGTGCAGAACAGAATGCTAAGGATGCAAAATTATTGAAGCAAATTATCTCCTTTCTTTAAGCCCTAGTAGTGCAGTAAGTAGTATATATTATTTACCATTAAAATATTTGTCCCCAAAATTGGAGGATGGGAGATGCAGGGATCCCCGATGCAGCACTATATCTAGTGTGTGCGATATTTGGATTTTTAATGTACCTTTAACAATCTTTCAGTCATATCACTACAATGTCTGCAGTGTGGCAGTTTATAGTAATGTCCAGCATTGGGGCATCATGCAACAGACATGTAGCATGATGTCCCACCCCATCACATTATCCTGACACCAGGCCAACCAGTCCTAACACTAACCTCTTAATGCTGAGCGCAAAGTGAAGTAGCTATTATTACCATTCTTATAAGTCTTTGGTATGACTCGGCCGGGGTTCAAACCCACAACCTCTCCTATCCATAACGGACACTCTAACCAACAGGCAACAGGAGAGATCTATATTAATGCACTGAAAACAGTAATATTAAAATCCATTTTAAGAATGTTGTAAAAGCAAAAGTTTACAATTTCATTTATCAATGAAAGTTGCAAACACTGTCACCTGCTCCCTATGTTAATGTTAACCACAAATGGAATATCACTGTCTCGCACCCCCACTTATGGTGCATGGGTAATCGAGGGCATAGTGCATGACCCTAATACACTCCATTGTGGGCATGCCTTCTGGGTTATGTCTCCATACAAGAAGATTCATACAAGACAACATATAATGCAGGACAGGACCTATCTATAAATAAATTTGTCTCTGGAGGCCTTTGCTTTTCAATTTCTCCAAGGCCACATTATAGGTGCAAACCAACTCAGTCATCTTCAGTCATTCTCAGCATCTAAACCAATAATACCCCAATAATAAAGGCTATTTAACAGCAAGCTGCTGATGCTAGAGTAATGCCAATTTGCCACTGATATTGGAAGGTTTAGTATCATGAAGTTGGTATTGATCTAGGAGTGAAGGCAAGACATGCTGGCCTCCAGCTCACCGTCTGCAGCTTGGGTTATAATGTAGAATGTCTCACTGTCTGAATCACACACCATATGTATCTGCATGCAAGATGCATAGGTATCTGCTAAGGCAGGCTGAAATGTACATCTTTCCACATACCATAAAACCACTTTGATTAAGACTTGAAACAGTGGTCTCGAGGTGTAAAATTTCAAGGAGGAATATCTTACTTAAAATGAATAGAAAACAGACTTAAAAGTCGTGTCCAACTGCAAACTGCATAGACGCAAAACTTTTGTTCCATATTACAGATCTGGCTCTATGCAACTTATCAAGAAGATCAGTAGAACAGAACAGAATAGGCCCTGATTGGTGTGTGCATTGGGTGAGGTTATTTTCCAGTTGGGCTGGACTTGTGAGCAAGTATATATGGTAGTCAAATGGGGTTGTATGGGAGCAGTCTTGGTTTGAGGTTGTTGCAAGGGGAAGGTTTTACTGTAGCTTTTTATGGTGCCAATTGTTGGATAAATGCAATTTAGTTAATCATAATCATCAACACCTCCTCCAAGAAATTACTTCAATTTTACCCTGGAATTTATCACTTATTTCTTGCCATTTTCAAGACACTTTGCATTACCCTTCCTCTTTCCCCACGTGCCCAATAATGCTACACTGCAAAATAAACTGCTTGTTTTCCTAAACAAATCCTTTCTCTACATTGCAGAGAGCTGTATTATATGTTTTATCTTCACACACACACACAAACACAATTATGCTCTGCACAGGAGAGGACTGTAATAGTTCCACATACTTTACTTTATAAAGAATAAATACTCCACAAAGGTAAAAGGAAAGGAGGTGTACATGGACTAGTGTTAACTCTTGTAGTGTTTATTCCAGAAATGAAAAAGGATACTAAATTAAAAATGATGTTGCAAATACCCATACCCATTTCTTAACAATGACAAAATTATCTGAAGTGCCTGGGTCATTCTACCCAGAAAAAAGTACCCAGTGGCACCTTCTTACACACACAACTAATGGCCGACAAAAACATGTAAATCATTAGGCCAAAAACAAGAGAGTATGGTTGCCAAATATAAGTATATTGTTATACTGAAATGACTGTCAACTTAAATCCTTGTCAAGTCTTCAGCTGCTTTTGGGGCAATTTTTAAAGGTTGTTAGTACCACCCAGATGGTCATCCACTGATTTAATTCGTGTTCCATTTTCTACAAATGTGGTGAAATATTTTTGCTTTCTTTAATTTAGTACATCGTTTTCATGGACAATAATGCCTGATTTCATACCAACAAATAATAACGTTTTGATAGTTTGATCCAGATTTGAAAAAGTAAATCAAAATGACGTGTACACATTAACCTTGGCGCCACGTTTGTGCGTCAGTAGGTAGTACCCTACTTCCGAGCTCGGTAGCATCAAGGTTATTTAAGAAACACCAAAATGGGTGGTATAGCAGAAAAGTAGACAGACATAGCAGTACAAGGATATCAAATAATCTTGACTATCTACTCGCATTACAAAATACAGAGGGAAAAACATTTTTTTGGATACCCAATTGTTTTTTTTTCAGACCAAACATTCACCCGTCATCACATTTGGATTTTGTGTCCAGATTTTAGACTTTTTGGTCTCAGTTCTAAGGCAGATCAGTCTGAATGGCACACAGACAGGATCGACACACAGACAGGAAAAAGTAGAATAATTTGAGGATTTCAAGTAACAAGTGGCCAGAACAGGAAAATGATGGTTCCACAGGGGTCAAGCTAGACTTGAATTTTAGGGAGAAGTGACTTCTCCTTTTGGACAGAACAGGGAGAAGTGAGAGCTGAACAGGGAGAAGTGGGAGCAAAGCAAGACACACAATGTGTATGTATGTGTGTGTGTGTGTGTGTGTGTGTGTGTGTGTGTGTGTGTATGTGTGTCTGCATGTTCTCTTATTTGAATTATGCCATCTAATTCCCAATATGCATATTTGCATTTAACATTGCTTTTAAATTTCTATCTATATTATAAACACATTTGGTGCATGTTTGAAAACTATGATATTCATACGCCGTGTAGTTTGGCAATACAACTTAAAAAGAGAACAGCAGAAGCTATATACTGTAATGAATTTTAACTGAGTAACTAGATTACAGTATTGTAATTGCACGTTAGTACAAATGCTTAATCAACTACCCTTAATCAAGATTTTTTTCTTTTTACTTTCTGAAAGTTCATTATAAAGTGGCATTTGAAAGATGTCTAGACTTGTTTGAAACAACCCCTGCACCTAGACCTACAATGTAAGACATATCACATGTTATTTATGTTTTAGTGCTATGTCTTACTACCCAAATAATGGCCTTGTATAGAATGTTTCCAATGTCAGTTGACATCGGAACGATAAGTTTTAGGAGCATCTCACACGCTTGGCAGCCCATATCAACACTCTTCCACAAATTGATATGTAATTAATATACTTACCGTGCTCTTTTTATCCTGGTGGAATCAAAATCTGACACTAGCAAATAGATGCATTTTGATGTTCTGTTGACATACATTTGAATTTGTTGAAATGTGATGGTAGTCGAGGTATGCTGAAGTATGTTCAAGTAGGTTTATGTGGGGCATATGTTTCTTGAATGAAACGAACTGCTGCTTACAGTTCCAATAGGCAGAATATATTTTTATTTGTTCATTAAAGAATATTTCAACTTAACCCAATTTCGACATTACCAGCTTTCATCATCTTCCAGCCAACGAAACTTGAAAACAGGTCCATTTCTTTTGTGAGAATTTGAATTTATTAGAGAAAAGACATAGTAAGTCTGATTAAAACATTATGACGTTACTTTGTAGAAAAGCGTTGTTATTGGATGCCAGTTGTCTGAGATATTCCTGAAAATTTGACTTTCATTACTATGTCAGTCGACTTCAAAACATGCTACACAGTGCCGTTAGTTAGGCAGCAAGACCCAGACGCCCGAAACATAAATATCAGTGTCAAGGTCATACATGTAGGACTACCCCTGCACCATGAACATGACAGAAAATGCACACATCTTTCAGATCATACTGTTTGTCCTAATTTCTTTGTTACCGATAAAACTTCACCGTAACTGTTCACAGACAACACACTGAAAAAGTAGTCAGTATATGAATGAATTAAACCCTTTTTTCCAACCGAATCAACACAGCCAACATGCAAATGCATCTATTTTTAGAAAAGAGGGGTTTTCTTAATGTAACCACTCACTTTATAGCTTCGTTACAACAGTCCATTGATAGGATTGTAAACGTATGATTTTATTACATGTGCTTGGTGTAACATTAGGCATTGGTTAAATAGTATTTGCTTTGCAGTTTTGTTGGGGTTTTTTCTTCGTATTTTCACAAAAATTATTAAACTCATACTACAACCTTGACCTTAGTGTCTCATCAAATTCCACAATATAGCATTGTCCCATATATTTATGATCTACATAATTGCATTTTAAAGCTAAGAACGTAATATTTAGTCTCTACTTGTCTTAAAAATTGTATGTTTTCATGAATATATCTGCCCAATGGTTTGTCGGCGTAATTGATATCAATACCAACTATTTGATGGCTTGAAGCATACATTTTGCCTTGAGCCATATATAACACTGGAACAAACCAAGCCAAGGTCGGTCATTCAATGTTCCCCTAAACAAAAATATCACAGGCGAAGTCATTTTCGCTTCCCAAACAAAAGAAGGCGAAGTTTACACTTTTTAGGCAACTAAGTCACCCACTTCACCGGTAGTGTGACCCCTTGTCCAATAAGCAAATAAAAAAAAAAAATGCAAAAACAGAACAACAACAAAAGAAACTCCAACTTTAACTCATCTGCACATGCATGAACAAAAAAGCCTATAAAAATGTTTATAACACAAATATGAAGAAGGCCAAATGGAAATCACTTGGAAGTAGGTTTTATTGGATGTATTTAGAAGCAGCCCCAAAAATGCGTTTCCTACTCGTATTTGAGGCAAAAATGACAAAAATCTCCTGGGGTTAATGTACCACAGAAGATGATTTGCCACATGCCAATAACTATGCTGATAAAATGTACAGCCCTTTTTGTAATTCTTTGTTGGAATAGCTTGAATATGACATTTTTCTTTGTTTTAATTTACAAACATACCTGTTATTAGCAGCAAATGGGAAAATATTAAAACTGAAAATTGAACAGAGGCGGTCTCTATATGCAGGTTCACTTTTCAAACTTAAATACCATGCACTAAATACCATTCAATCTTAAATACCATGCACTCAGTACCATTCAAATCATTCTGAAGATGATGAGCCAGGAAAAGTAATGCACTGGTTTTAAAATTAGGGTAGGCAGGATATATATATATATATATATATATATATATATATATATATATATATATATATATATATATACATACATATATATATAATTAGTACATATAATTAGCACTTTAAGTACTGGGTACAATCAATTTCGGGAAGTGTGTGTGTGTGTGTGTGTGTGTGTGTGTGTGTGTGTGTGTGTGTTTGTGGGGGGGTGTGTGTGGGGGTGTGTTTCAACAACAAAAAACAGGGATAATCGGCTGACCGGAAATACAAATTTTCTTGCTTGATGAAAAAGAAGATAAATGTTATTGTATTACAGATATCAACAAATTCAGTTCAGTTTCACTAGCATTGTAAGAACACATGTATTTCCCCCCACATTTTATATCACTGTTTTACAACATCCTTAAAAATTCTTTTAAATAATAAAAGTGCAAGTAACTCAAAAAGTCCAGGAGCTATCTCAAATTTCACACAAGACTGGGGTAGATGAGAAAATATGCCTGCTTGCTTCCTTTTATCCCAAGTCCCAAAGTTACCAGTGATTAATCTACCCCTGCGTCCCGCGTCCAGCACGCACAAAAAATGGCAGGGACTCATTAGTTGTTCATATATGCATTCCTTTGGACGCAAGAAATTTTAAAGGAACAACAACGTGCTTACTATGATTTTTGTTTAACAGGACTTTCTTTTCACTAGGCAAATATTACCTTTGCACCGGTCATGTGGTACCACTCCTTAACAGTATACTATTATGGGATGTCATCAGTTCCCCTCGTGTTTCCGGTTAAAATGCCGCCAAAGAAGATGATGAAAACTGACCCTAAGCAAAGGACATTGGATATTTTGTTTCATGATTCAAATTCCACTGATCAGCAACATTTGGTTTCTTCATCTGATCTTCAGGATGCAAACGTATGCTCAGCCTCCAGCGTAATGCATAAATTACCAGAAGTTCGACAGTTTCAGCCGAAGTGGCTAAAAACATACTCATGGCTGTGATATGACCATGGCTGTGCAAATAAAAATGAGGACTTTATGTATTGTGAGATATGCACAGACAATAAAAAGGTAAACAGTATGAACAAGATTGTTAGGAACATAAATTTTCAAAATTCAACATTAACCAGACATGCAGATCTTGCTGACCACAAATTATGTCTAATAGCCCCAGAGTTACGAAACAACTTTGAAAAATGTAGTTCAAAGCTCATGTCAGATCAAGATAAAGCTATAACTGCCTTACTGAAGGTTGTTAAATGGATGGCAGATGAAGACATCCCATTGAACAAATTTAAGTCTTTCGTTAATCTTTTACATGAATTGGGAATTCAAGATCTTGAAGTTCTCAGAAAAAGTAATATCAGTTATGAATCTTCAGTGACTGCCAGTGACTGCTGGAGTCATTAGCAGAGTTTGCTAACAATGCTGTAACTGCTAAAATTAAGAAATCTCCTGTGGTAACATTACTTGCAGATGAGAGCACTGACATTTCCAACAGGAAAAGGCTGGTCATGTATGCTCAGACATTGAATGAAGACTTTATTCCAGAGTGTCATTATGTGTGCAATGTTGAATGCTTAGATGCCACTGGGAAAGGAATCGCTGCATCGATTATGAAAGAAATGTCAGACAAGGGTGTTCCAACAGCAGAGATAATGAGTTTTGGGTCAGATGGAGCATCTGCAATATTGAGAAGGGACAATCCTCATATGCATAATGTTCACTGTGTTGCCCACAGGTTGGCACTGTGTACCTCCCAGGCCGCAGAGAAAATAGAACCGTTAAAAAAGCATCAGCAAATATTGACTGATCTTTTCTACTATTTTAAGGGAAGTAATCAACGAGAGGCTCGACTACATGCCATACAGGAGGTTTTAGATGATCCATGTCTCATATGTAAGGAGCTCCATTCAGTGAGATGGTTGTCTTACTTTAGTGCCCTGACCGCTGTATGGAGAACTCTTGATAGCTTGCTTACCTACCTGGCTGAAGCTAGTCACAAGGATCACAAAGCTGGAGGGATGAAGAAAAATATAGCTACTGAAAGTTTTATTTCTACAACATACATGATGATGGATGCAATGGCACCTGTAACCATTCTCAGCCAGTTCTTCCAGAAAGAAAATGTGGACGTGGCCCTTGTGAAGGTGAAAACTGATAAGTGTATTGCTGAGTTGCAGAGGATATACAGCTTTGAAACTCCATACATGCAAAAGCTCCAGGAAGACCTGAAGGGCAATAAATTTAAGGAACATCATCAGATCACAAAGAACAACTTCAGCCTGGAGAAAATCACTAAACTCTTCATTGACTCATTAGTTGAGAACATTCAGTCTAGATTTCCAGCAGATGACCTACTCACAAGCTTTGGTATTCCTGCTATGCGACCAATCAGCATGATGTCAAAAACAGAAGTGGATACACACTAAGATGAACAGATTGACAGACTGTACATATTATGGAGAAGCAAAAACTGTACAATGGGAAACTAACAGAAGTATTGAGACAAAAACTTCAGAACCTGTTATTGACTCTGTGAAGGCAAAAAAAGAGTGGACATTCCTTAAGAAAGTAGTTCTGGCTGACAAGTACCCACTAGATGTGATGTGTAGGCTGTGGCATTTAATTGACCTCCACCACAGAGAGGATTTTCCAAACTTGCTCAAGTTAGCAGCACTTGCACTAACTTCAGCAGTACATACTGCTGGATGTGAGCGTAGGTTTTCTGCCCAGAACAGAATCCTGGTTAAAGCTAGAAACAGGCTGAATATTGAGACTCGGCACAAACTGATGGCTGTAAAACTATGTACTGTGCCATTTGATTACAAGTCAGTATTACAGGCCTGGAGATCTAAGAAAGACAGGAGAATTTATGAACTAAGTAAAGTGAAGAAGGAGTTGATCTTGTAGTTAATAACGACCTTGTTGGAATAATTGAGTATTATAAATAAAGAAAATGTATCTCACTGTGTATGCCATTTATTAGCACAATCATTGTACATTTGAGTGGGACTCATTGTTTGAGCATATGTGAGTCTTGGGACTCTGGGATGAAATTGTAGATTGATCACTGAGTTACCCAACTTTTTTTAAAAGTTTTTCCATGTGAAGTTTGGTCACGTCTTCTTCACATCAAACAAGAGAAAGTCTAAAATTGTGACAGAAATTCTAGTCTTGCAAACATCAAATATTTTAATAATAAATAGGGTCCCAAAATGTGTTTTATTCTAAATTATTTTTTCATTTGCATAAAAATAATGAATGTCAGCTTTCCACAATGTCAGTGTAAAGCTACATTCTCCTGTCCTCTAATACCATCTGCTTGGGTCTCAAGTGAATCATGATAACACAGGCACTGAATAAAAGGTACTCCCTTGTAACACAAAATTGCACCTCTCAGCCTTAAGGAGTTAATATGCAGTCTCTTCCTCATAATTAGTTATCCAGGATCCTGATGAAAATAAACACAAGAATGGTAAGAAGCCCAGTAAATTAGATGCAAAACTGCTCCAATAATATGCACTGAGCTCGCTCATTAAATTAAACAGTCCAAGATCCTGATGATAAAAGCATCAATTCAAAGTTTGATCAAATCTGAATAAAAGAAATGATAGCTTCCAGAATGCTAACAAGTGTGCATCTCCAATCATTTACTGAACTTAATTATTAATGGTTTAGGCATATAAATGCATATATATAAAAACAAGGCCCTAAGTATTAACAAACTCAGCCAATCAGATACAAGATTATCTCAGTAATTTATACAGACTCTTGTTCATTATGAAATCTAAGCTCATAATATAACCCATGCTGATAATCTGATCCAAATCAGATCAAACACATGACTTCCATTGTTACAAGTTTGTCTAATCTGTTACCTCATTAGTACGCATGGTTTATGATCTTAATGATGTAAACATACATTCAAAGTCCTACCTACATCTGATTAGAAATGTTGGCCACAGCATCCGTTTCCAACCTTATTTTGATGCCACCCAAAATGGCGACCAAGAGGTCTTCCCAACCCTCAGGCTTATGACAAGATTTTGAAAACAAAACAAACCAATGTGTTGTGATGACCCTTTGCAATGATACTGAGAACATCCGCGACCATGATCAGGGTCATGACCTGAGGATGAGGCTTCAATGTAGTTCGTACATCTGTGTTACCATATATACTCGCTCAAAGTTGAGTCAAATTGCAAACAATAAAGATCCTGATCTTGCCTGTACTCCTAATACTCCAATCACACTGACTCATAGGTATCAACATGTCGAATTCATTTGCTGGATGGTGGGTAAAGTAGTCAATGTTGCCGCAGCAAAAATGGGAGTTGCAGTTTGTGCCAATTATAGTTTGATAGCTTTGTACTATATATACTTGCTCATAAACGGAGTTGCATTATGTGATGGCAGATGTGTGCAGTTTGTTAGGAGTAATCAGTAGAACAAACAACACAGACCCTGATCTGCAGGTTCTATGGTAGATTATGATCTTAGCTATTTTCAGTTTGACTACACTTATAAGAGTATATATGGCATATGTTAAATGCCTTGTTTTTCACCCATTTATATAAATTAAAACCTTAAGATCTGTAGTCAGAATTTATAATGAAATACAGATTTTCCTTGAACAAAAAAATTAGTCTAATATTTCATTAATATGGAATTTTTTGTCACTGTACTTGCATTACTCATCTATTCAAGAGGAAAAATAAAGTGGACAAATTTATGTTCACCATGTCATAAGTAGTGGATATGTAAGGTAATATTCAATTTTGCTCTCTTCCCAAGACAATGACCTTGATATTGTCTAGAGGAAAATTCTGAGTAGATTATCCTATATACTGCTGCCATTGCTTGGGTTCCAATCGGGATCACAATACCCAACTTAAAATAATCAGCTTCAGAGATGCAACATGAATATGGGTCTCTAGTCATTACAGCATTAGCCACGTCAGGTCACACAAAAAAAATGGACATAATTCTGCACTGAATGTTGAAAGGCTTGGTTTGGTTTGGCGCTTTATGGCACACCAGCAAAAGTTGGTTACTTTGTGCCAGGGTAATTGACATAAAGTGCTTTGTCCAGACACTCACCATGGTAGCTGACCTAGGCTGGTAACAAAATAGGATTCAAACCTGCACCTTTTTTGTAAAGAGTTGTGCATCTTAAACAATGAACCACCCCCGTTCCTGAATGGCAAATGTAGAAGGGTGATGAGGCTATTAATACAGCGCCTTGGTTTATACGATATAGCAAAAGCCCCAACTTCTAAAATATTAACAAGTTTTAATATGGTAATAATAAAAATGTCCAATCAGAGAAATAACAACACCTCTTATTTTGAGGCTACATCCCTTAATCCTGGACAGTACTCAAAACATCAGCCAAGCTGACAAAAGATGAAAATAATTCAGCCGTTTTCAAAACTGATAGTGTAAAGATAATATTTTTTTCTTCATGGCAATAATTAAAATTCCCAATTCTTGGGACTGTCTAACATCTGCATTCTTATATACACTGGCAGTTAGTAAGATTATTACAATACATTGTAGAGTTGAAATGAATACCAAATTTTCTAATATTCATTGAATATGTTCACATTGTATTTGAATATTCATCAATGTTAATAAAGCTACAAATTCCATCTTTTTTTCTTTGACTACTTTGGTGTAAAATGACCACTTACCACCACCTGAAACACTGAATTCAACCATTTAACTTTATATACATGTAAATGCAGAGCTGCCAACCCTATCAACTCGCAATTAGTGAAAAGAGAGATAAAAATGAGTGACTTTTGAACACAATTAGTGAAAAATTATACCATGACACTAGCTCCATCAACTTTGATGGCTAGTACCACATTATATGAAAATCCCAAAATAAAACTAAATCGTATTATTTAGACTGATTACATGAACAAAATTTACTTGCAGCCATATTTACTGACATACACAAACTTCATGTTATTTGTCATAATTTGATGCTGTGGCAGAATTCCTCAATTGGGCTATGGTAAATTTGTTTTCAAAACGGTTTAGGCTTCTCGCCTGTTGTTTAATCTTGGCGACTAAAATTGTTGCAAATATTCTGCACCTAAAGAAGCACTAAATTCTTATTTTTTCTGAACAATAGGAAACTCTTTCACTGTCACTGTTGCTGATCTCCAACTGAGAAAGGCAGGTTGTTGTTGTTGTAGGGTTTATTTAATGCCATTTTTCAACACAAGATAGGCCATACATGGCGGCCAGTATAACTGGTGGAGGAAGAACCCTGGAAAAAACTGGGAAGAACCACTGACCCACGAGAAGCTACTGGCAGGCTTTCTCACGTACCCATGTTAGCCGAGCCTGAGACTCAAACCCATGCAGAGAGGTGAGATGGCAGTGATCTGGAATGGTGAGCGCTTTAGACCACTCAGGGCCTCCAAAGGCAGGTTATATTTAAGAAAACTCACAAACAATGCTTCAGAATGGGTAGCTTGTAGGATTCAAGTACTCCAGAGCTGAAATCTGCTGTGGGTGCTCTTAATTTTCCCAATATCTATATGCTTTTTGCAAGCATTGTGCTTTTTCACATTGTGCTGCCACATGCCCACAGATACATTATATAGTACATGTATGACAGGTAAATTGCAAACAACGATACGAGCCCCTGTGTACATTCCCAATTGTAAAATTCGCGGCACACTACAGTGCAAAAAGCATAATGTTCATCGATGCTTCATGGCTGAATGCAAGGCCAATTTTTGGTGTACTCCAATCCATACTTTACTTTATGTGGAATACATATATTTTGCCTTGAAGGTGAAAACATTTTATGTGTAGTGTAGCTTAATTAAGAAACGGTATTAATCCAGAATATGAAACATCGAACAATTAACAATTAGTGGTGTCGGAACATGCGTGGCAAAATATGAACTCAATATGCTACTCTTTCAATATCACAAAAATTCCCCGACTCAAAAAAGTGGTCTTCATTTAGTGTTTGTTTAAAAAAAATTACAGGTGCTTCGACTATGTACACGTGCCACTAAAAAAAAAATCAGTTGGGCCCCGGTTTTGTTCATGAGCATTTGTAAAACTTCTGTTCTAGATAATAGATTATATACCTTACAATGCTTGCTACAAGGTAAACTGTAACAATTGGATACAGTTCTACTAACATTGCAACTAGCAATACAGGGCTGTTATTGGCATCAGTGACCACTGCTGCTATTTTGACTAGCACTTAATGGGATAAAGTTATTTTATTCCTTATTTAAGCCGGTTGAGAATCTGGGAATTCATGATTTTTTTTGCATGCTGCGTGAATCCATGAATCACTACCAAGTCATGAAATTCATGCCAAAATCGAGAGGGGTGGCACATCTGTAAATGACATTACACGGTTCTTGCATGAATATTTTTTTGGATTCAAATTAAAAATGCAAGTGTGGGTGATTTTCAAAACACTGTAAGCACGGTTCAACAATACCCAGTGGTGTTATAATTTACATGTTTTATTTGGCTTGTATATAGCTAAACCAGTCACCATAGAGTCCATCTGCTACAATTTCCTTATCAACTAAATTAACAGTGACCAGAGAACTGAAATGGCTTCAAATACATTACAGAATACACTTTCAAAGGCAGTACTTGTCTTGAAATGTATGAACTGTAATATGCCCAAATATAGGAGAGAACTATTCAAGGGCTATATGATTTATGGTCAGCCTTACATAACCGCTTAAAATTACCAAACCAAGACTGAACAATTCTAATGTAATTTTAAATATTCTGGAACAAAGATATGCAATTCCTTGCTCGGATCACTTAGACCAACCACTTCTGTTTTGAAGCGAAATACCTCAAATACTTCAAACCTGATTTTTAATTAGTTTCTACATGTCATATCTTGTAAAATCTCCCGTTCTACTCCAACTGTCTCATCTCTAATCTGTCTTCATTTCAATATAACTGACAAGTCCAAAGTAATGTCAAGTCGTATCACCTGACCGTCTCTTTTTAAAATGTTGTGACTTGACACATCCTACACATTCTGTTAGCAAGATTCATGGATGTAGACTGTTAAAAAGCTTGAGAGGGCCTCAAGGGAGACTAGAAACATCTGTATTCTCAGCTACCTTGTTAAATAAAAATTATTGTTATTATTATTATTATTATTATTATCATCCATTATTATGTATGGAGGCTGATGCTACAAACTTGCCCCCCCCGAAAAAATCTGACCATTTTGACTGAGGCATTATGAATTTCCAATCCTCCTTTAAAGAAAATCACTTCTGCATTTTTTCCCCAAATCTGACTGATAAATGAGCTTGTTATTAACTGTACCAGGGACAACAGGTTAATAAATTTAAGCACAATCACCAAAATGGGGGTATGTGATGTATCCAAGGAAATTTTTGGGCTGGATATGTACTAAAAAGTGAAAAAGTTGTCATGAGGACATTAAAATATTACAGTACTTAACAGTATTAGGAGGAAAGAAATACCAATGGCAGACATTCTGTATCATCACCTGGCAGCAGCAATATCTCCCGACTGGTACACTATCTCTACCAGTCCTTGCATTCTTTTCTGTACCAAATGAATGCAATCTGGCTGAGAATAGTTGAATGGTGCCCAACCTATCAGCAGTATAATAAATTGATGGACTTGAATTGGCAGTAAATAAAGCAACTCCTAAATCCATGCCTATTGGGGTACAAGGATAGTGTGTGTCTCAAAGATATCATGGTTTGTATTTAAGAATATTTCAAAACATTTGGAGTAGACTTAATTTTTCATTGTCTTTTTCATTCTCAACAAATGCATTGGTAAACATGGAACACTGGCTTGAATAGGTGATATTTCTATGATGGCAATACATATCTACTTTGCGGTAATGTATCTGGCAATAAAACATTCAAGGTTTGTGGTAGTCGCCCACGTTGCAATGTAGCTTGATTGACAGCCTTTAGTGTAACGTATGTTCATGGTTAAAGTCAACCCTTCAGCAAGAAAAAATTTTTTGGCGGCAGAAATAATGACTAAAGAGGCTAAATCTATCAAAATACACAAGCTGTCTTTTCATTAATGAATTGTTAGTTTGGAATGAAAAGTAATGCATAAAACATTACAAGGAGGTCTCTTTACGGGAATGACGGTCAACTTGGCAAAAAGAAATTCAAGAGTAGACCATTTGGAGTTGGTGTTGTCAAAACAATTTCCTTTTTAAGTTTCAGTGGCTAGTTGTTTTGCATCTGCAGGATGTACAATGGCTGTTAGCCATCTCCACAGGGGCCCCGAGTGGCCGAGTGGTCTAAAGCGCTGACCGTTACGGATCACTGCCATCTCACCCCTGTCTGTGTGGGTTCGAGTCCAGGCTCGGCTAACGTGGGTACGTGAGAAAGCCTGCCAGTAGCTTCTCGTGGGTCGGTGGTTCTTCCCGGGATTTTCCAGGGTTCTTCCTCCACCATTAATACTGGCCGCCATGTATAGCCTATCTTGTGCTGAAAAATGGCGGTAAACCTTATACCAACAACAACAAAGCTATCTCCACTCCCACACATGGAATTGTTCTAGACAAGATTTCCTTGGCACAATGAAATTTCCTTTGTTTTGAAGACAGCACTGTATTGCCATCCAAATTTAAGTGTAGATATGAAATTGGTGATAAAATGTTTTAAAAACATTCATGCCATGCAAAACAAAGGCTTGGTGACAAAAGAATCCTGAACCTGATCAAACATCTTCGCCAGCCAAGGTTCCGATAACCCTATCTACACCTTGGCATATTGAACAGATATTTCTGTGCTTCGGGTCTGTGAATTTCATTGGATGTGGAGGCAAGCCACCGCATCCAATCAAAATTAAGTGGTTCAAATCTGAACACTGTTCCTACATGATCAATGATCAAGACAAAGGGAGCACACAACTTGAATGAACTGATAAATAAGCAATTTTCCAGTGCCGGTCCACGTTTGCACAAATACCTTTCACTCAAATACACCTGTAATGGCTTCACTCTTGTACACAGTCATACTTTCAATGTTAAACTTACAAAGTATCCTTTTTAGGTCAATTGCCACCACCATTTTCACCAATGCACAATTTACAACACTATTGGTTAGTTGGCATTACATACTATGGGAGGCAAGACAGGAAATCCAATGGATGTTAGGACAAAGCACCAATATAGCTGTTCGATCCGCCAAGGTGTAGATAGGGATATCGGAACCTTGGCTAGCAAAGATGCTGATCAATCAAGCAAGCTGACATGGCCTAAAAAGTTGAATACAAATCAGACACGTAACAGGTGGTCTATTTGGAAGTACTTTTTATATCCTGTCAAGAATAAAATGGTTGGTATATGAACGGACGACAAGACTGTCTGTGATCTGCTTACTAGAAACACAAACAATATGTCAACACATAAAATGACTCCACCAAGTCACTAACAACTTCTAAAGATGAAAAGACCATGAAATTTGATGTATTTATAATGTATCCTATCATAAGCTGTGTATCGTGAATTGTATTGATATCCAACAGGGACATATTGTTTCATCCCTAACTGAAACTATCTCTCTTACTCTTTTGCAATAACGAGATTTCAAATTAGCTGTTGTCGTACATGTAGTGGAGGTCAGCTTGGCATCATTTCCATTTAGGGCTAAGTAGACAATATTAGAAGGCTTTTGATGGAAGCCCCACATCATAATGATCTTCCATTCATTGTAGTGGCAACAAGACAAGAGTTTCAAGACATTCATCAAAGTAGTCATACTGAGTTTCCATTCAGGAGAAGCTATAGGACTCATGGTACTAATTCAGTTCCCATAGTAAACCTACGCAAACAGCATGATATTAAAAATTCAATAACTTAAAATTTCTGAGTGCCCATGATCAAACCTATATTTATCAGTATAGATGAAACCTGGATGTCAGCTTCTGTGTAGAGGAAAGGATATGAGCCGCAGCATTTTCTGGACATGCATGTGTTTGAAACGTGTGCTTTCAATTCCGCACCAAAGAGTCAGGTGCTAATTTTAGTAAGAAGTGTTCCAAACTCAAGACTGTTAAAGGACTGGAATTCCATCAATAAAACAATGTCTCTATTTTTTTTACTTACAACAAGGATAAGCTCTCAAAAGATTCTTTTTCCTAAAACATAACTTACATTATTAACCAATCCTGGCCAGCCAAACCCATATATACTCTATTTAATGTTCACCTACTTCCAGGCTGGTTGCCATTTTTCCATACCATTAGTACCGTGTGTCCTATAACAAGATCTTCACGATGGCTTCTGTGGCATCCATATTTGACCTCAGACACCTTTTCAAAATATTGGATGTTGGAGCAGCATCACATTCACATGTGTAAAGTTTCAAGACCATTCCCCAAGTACTTAAGTAGTGCTAACAAACTCGGGCTAGTGTATGGATGCCAAATGACAAAAAAACAAAAAAAAAAACAGAACACCCCATAATCTCTATTGGCCTATGATCAGTTGAGCTAAAAACCACTTGTTTTCTGGAGGGGCCCCGAGTGGCCGAGTGGTCTAAAGCGCTGATCGTTACGAATCACTGCCATCTCACCTCTGTCTGCGTGGGTTCGAGTCCAGGCTCGGCTAACGTGGGTACGTGAGAAAGCCTGCCAGTAGCTTCTCGTGGGTCGGTGGTTCTTCCCGGGGTTTTCCAGGGTTCTTCCTCCACCATTAATACTGGCCGCCATGTATAGCCTATCTTGTGCTGAAAAATGGCGTTAAACCCTATAACAACAACAACAACAACAACTTGTTTTCTTGCACTCGGTGACCTTACCATTAAACCTCTTGATCCCAATATCAACAGGCTCTGATGTGCAGAAACATCATTTTCATTTTCCAAGCCCAGTGACTTTGACCTCTCACCTTTCCAACCTAATTATCTGTTTACTGGATTAATATCACATGAATAACTTCAAACAAATGTGTCCCATTAACAATGTTTTTTAAACACTAGTTTTGAATGGAAGAAACTCAGGCTAGTTGCAAACCTATTTTTAAACAACTCCAATTAAGAGCAGTTTCTCAATTGTATGAAGTGGAAAACTGAGGAAGTAGTGTACCTAGCACTTCATAAACAATAACTGTGTTACACTTATGTCTGCCCTCTGGTAAATTATGCCTGAATGGCTAACAACACTCCCCTTCCATTAATACATGTACTTGATTAGGAAGCCCAGTTAAGGTCCATCACCGATCACTCAAAGTGTCCAGTGACCTGTGGATACAAAACAAGACAACTAGGGAAAGACATGTTACACCTGGCTAACAGCAGTGATATTGTGAGAAAGTCAAGTTTTGTACTTTACTTGGAGTTTGTTTTAGACATTATTATTACACTGCACCCCAACCTCTGAGTTCAAGTGTATCAAATGTACAAATGTTCATAAATACCACTTATCTGAATCAGGGGACAAAGCTTTCGTGAACTATATTGATTGTCCCGGATAATTAATATATAAATCATTTGAGAATTTAATTGTTCATGGAACAGTGGAATCATTCATATGAGTGAACAGACATCCCAATAATCAGTGTGATACTGTCCTTTACAACTCTCCTGAAGCTTGACTAGTGAAGATAGAGTGTAATCAACAATTAGAGAGCTCACCCTCTACAAGGCTTTTAGTACATTTACTCCTGTACAAATCCAGTCAAAGTTCAAATAAAGATCCTGATCCGCCATAGCATAAAGCACCTGCAGATTAGGTTGTTTGTTACTGATTACACCTAACAAATTGTACAGACCCAGATCTGCCAGTGCATAACGAAGTTTACCGATGGACTTGTCTTGTGAGTATATACGAGTCTTGAGTATTGACTGTAAACATTAATTATGGTACAAAAATTAAATTCTTTCCAAAGCAATCTTGATAGTGTGACAGAATATAAGACATAAAACAATAAAAAAGAACATTCATTTCCATTATATCAAATTAGAGATACTGCAAGGCCAAAAAATGTTTTCTACTGCACTGGTTTTAGAATTCAGGTAGCTAGGTAAGTTTATTTTTTTTTTTACAACGTAATATATATTATAATGATCTGTATATAAAATGTACTATGTGCTTCAAGTACTGGGTTAAACAGACTAAAAAACAAATCAATTTTGGGATCTTTTTCATAAAACCCTGGGGGTGAAAAGTGCAATGATCGGCAGCAAAAAAAACAAGAACAGTTGTGTCTGCAAGTACAGAGAAACTTGTTCTGTTTCTAAAAAGTGAAAGAATTATGCTCACTAAAAAAAAAAATCCTACAGATGTCAATGCCAATGTCAAAAAATGCATTTAATTTCTTGTAGGTTTTCTCTTTTGTGGAGAGGTTCTCTACACTCTTAGAAATAGGTCAAGTCAGCTGACCTGCTCATAAGAGCTGCCAGGCATAGTGGGCATCTAATGAACTAGTTCATTGATATATAAATTCCAATGCTTTAAAGTATTGTTTATGAATAACTACGGTAATGTGTGTCTGAAATTAGAGCAAACAGCATCGCATGAAGACACCCGTGCATATGCTCTCATGCACATGTTACAGGGATTGTTTCAAACCAGTTTGGAAATATTTTCAGCTGCCATTTAATAGTAAACTTTCATAAACTACAAAAAAAAAATCAGTTTTAAGTTTTAATGACTCCTAACAGTTATAATTATTACAATGTATAATTAATTCTACTGTGTTCTTTTAAAGTCATATAGTTAAAATACAGTGTATACTCACTTATATGAAGAGTGCAAATGAAAACACTACAGACCCTGAACAGCTGTTGCATAATCAGGGTTCTCAATAGATTTCCAAACTGAAGAGTCAGTTGACCCTTGACCCCAAAGTCTCAAGAGTTAAAATGAAAATCTCAAGAGTCAAAATTGAAATCTCCGAGTCAATTCTTTTAGACAGTCATAAGCCCACAGCCGTGATTCCTCATTATTGGTGGAAACAAATGATGTTTAAGATTTCTTGTCTCGTGCTGAATAATGAGAAATACTTGTACAGTATTTTGTAAGAAACATACAATCTCATTTTTGTAAAAGTGTTTCTCTTGCTATGTGTTACTGTGTATATTTTGTATATGAAACACACAGGATTGTTTTATACTTTATTATATTTTCAAGTTTTCAACATATTCTATCATAAACTGCTCAAATAATTTTATATGCAAACATATACCCATACAACCACAGAGGTTAAACATTATTCAAATATCAATGATGTACATCACAGAATTGTAGTTACTTTTTCACTCATCCTTAAACTTTCTAACAAATTTCGGAGATTGAGTCTTCTTCTCCTTCTCCTCACTACTGACACTATCTTTGTTTCTTTTGATCTGAGGGCCTGAAAATTCATCACCAGGAGGTCGTTTCCAAGACTTAGACAGAAAAGGAAATATACCTCTTTGTGCCATTGTGATTTTAAAGTTCAGATGTATGCACGGAGTGTTATGTCTTTTGAATTTTTTCTGAATAATCCATTAATTAAATCGTTCAAGGTTTAAAACATTTTGCCGATTGAAGCAAATTAATTGACAATAAAATGCAACCCCACACTGAAAACCGTCTTTGCAAGAAGCCATATATTCATGGTTTGTCTGATTATAATTTAAAGTGCAATCAAACAAATGCTGATATTTTATCAGAAATGAATCGAGTGAAGTCATAAATGATTCCAAATTTGTAAACATCCTGCCAAATGAATCAAATTGCCAATAAAACAATTCAAGTTGTCAAGTTGGTCCACTTACTTTGACAACTGGATTCACAAGCTGCCATAATGATATGCTCCTGTTCTGACCAGCTGATTGTAATTTGACGTCAAAACATACCAGTGCTAATATTTGATCAAAAGGCTGTCCATTCATGTCATAATTGTTTCCTCTTCCTCTATCAAAAACTTTAAATGTAATCTCAAAACAATCCAACCTAATCCATTTGCACCTAAGCTTGACTGGAAATCACTGAACAGTTAGCTCCGCCAAGTTCATATATTGGTACGATATTACTGTCCGTAAAGGTTTAGCATGTTGTCGAGCAGATGTCAATCAGTGCCTCCTGTAGTAAATTTGTTATGGACAGCATACTCTTAGTAAAAAACTAAGCTGGAGGAAATCATGGGTAATTAAGATTGATGCTCCAGCCCAAATCTATGTGTGCCAAAAATGGGTCGTATTTAAATCTTGCACATCAAAAGACCTGAGGGTACGTGTCTATTGAAAACCCTGACAATAGCCAGCAGATCAGGATCCTCATATGTTCGCAGTTTGACGTGTTTTAAGCCAGTACATACGGTGATACTGCAATGGACGGGACAAAATTTTCAAAAACGAAAAATGTTTTTCCATTACAAGATACTAAAAATATACTTCATCTTGTCTCTCCAATCGTAAACCACATTCAAGTATGGATACAATGCAGGTGAACATGAGAATTTTTAGACATGTACAAAATGTGTTTATAATAAACATACAACACAGAATTTTCTACTTTAAAATAAATTACCATGTACACTTGCTTACAAGTTGAGTCTTGAAAATTCTCTTTTATTTGATATATTTCAACAAAGCAAGTATCACTCAAGTAGAATGTGAGCCATCAAACAAAGTTCTAGGGATTGTAATTGGGTTCGGCATAGATTAGATCTTAACAGACAAGGAGATCACCACCTGTTAATCAATTGCTGGTGCCATATGATAAATTTTATCAAAAGACTTGCACTTGAGCTGACACCTCTTTGATTACTGAGCATTTTTAATTCATATTATAAACCAATGTGATGTCTGGAATACTTGCATTGTTTCATATCCTTTCTTTTTTTTTTTAAGTTCCAGGAACAATATATACGATTTTCTAAATCGAACGTCATACTGTATTCAAACATGAAAAATATAACTGTAATATCAGAGCTACATCCACAAGTGTTGGTGATAAATGAAAAAATTGCACCAACATTTTACTGACACCCAAAATAGTTTTGATACTGATGGTTACTTTACATGTAAACAGCCTTAGATTTTATTGTCAATCAACAATTAAGATAAATATAAAAAACGTGACAATATGTTTTCTGTTTTTACGTCCACATCTTGAAAATAAAGTTAATTTATGCCCCCCAAAAAAACAAAACAAGCAACTTCATCAGAAAAAGCTTTTAATTAACAATTATTATCAATATAATCATAAAAAAGTACATGTATCTAGCCATTAAACAGCACAAATACTACACTCCCCCACCACAGGGTTTTCTCAATGTTCTGCAGAGAAAGTATCTCCTTAATTTTGTTCAGGCCCCTTGGTAGCTACTGCCCTCACATATAGTGCAGTGTTCTTGGATCACATGCAATAGTTTTAGTAGGACAGGTGTTATGTTGAGAAGATTTCATTAGTGAGTGGCAATTGGGTCAATCAGATTATGCAATCAAAATCCATAACATAACACTCACATTAACATGACAGCTGACAATAAAGTAACCCTTGAAGTAAATTATAAAAACACCTGCTGGCACATTAAAATGTTGTATGAACATAGGGTTCAATCTAAGAATCTAGGAAGTGCAAGACAGTCACTCGAAATTGATCAGCACTATATTTATATAAACAGGTAAATCCAGGTGTGGCAATAAACATTCTGTATGGAATCCAGGTGAGGATAAGCACTAAATACAAAAGTACTCCAACCCTGACAAAACAAAAAAACCCACTACTATTAATAACAAAATTTCCGTCTCCACAGATTTTGTAACATAATGGCATACAATTAATACAAACAGCCAGAAATATAAACAAAATCAACATACACAAAATTCTGCATCTGCTTAATTTTAGAAAGCTCCATCCAGACATGTTTTTCAAATATTTTCTAGTCTCATGTTCCATATCGTGTACTTGTTTACTGACCTAGTTTTCAAAAACCTAGATCAATCTGTCTAAACTTGTCCCAAAACCTGTCTAAATCAAATCAGATATGCATTCTGTGATATGAAGTATTTATCAACAAGCAAGGTAAACAAGTCTGTGTTTCACAAAGAATCTCATAGGCAGGGACCAGTACTACCTCTCCTTGAATTTTTGTTTTGGAAGAGATAACATTTTAGAGGGACAAAGGAAAATAAAAGTACATACTACACTAACAGTGTTAAAACCCTTATCCTGTGGTCTGCACTGTACTGTCATATTTTACATTATTGCAATAGAAGTGTTGTTACATGATGAACTCGTGAAAAACAAAAACCTATGCAACTATCTAGTACTGTACCAATTTGTTTGAGTCTAAGCCTGCTTTAAAGTAATGGAACTATTATAATGCAGCCTACATTATGGTTAAGATATAAACATTTCTTGGTTGCAGATCCAGTCTCATATAAGGACTTGTTCTGAAAAAGCAGAAGGGAGGGGGGAGGGCACAAAGGACAACTACTACTGTATATATGACAAAAACAAGCAAAAACAAGCAATTCTCTATAAAACAAAAGCAAAATTTTACACAAACCCACATAATGTTATTTTGTTTTCTGCTATAAATGGACACGTAAAAGAAAGAATTGCAATAAAAATTACATACATGATGAAAGAGGTTACAAACACAGGAAGCCTGCATTTTCAAAATTCTCAAACATCCTTATTTAGTGATGTTACAAAATTCAATTTCAAGAGATAGGGATCACAAAATGTATTGTTGTAAACATACCTGTAAGTGCAGTACAAGCAGATCATCTAAGTCATTTAAATTTACTTGATATCATTATTACAGATCTGTTTACCCATACATTTTCTTGTCAGTATTTTAAGCAATGTCAGTATTTTTAGAAGGCAGGCAGTATTTTTATTTAGTGTTTCTAACATCTTAATTCAACACACATCACCTGTGACACAACACACAAATAGTAGACACTATCAATACACTATAAATACCATTATATAGTATTGTAAGACATACTGACTATACAATATTCTGTAAATAACTTCTAGTTTGTAAAGACGCTGCTAGTCAGGCAATTCTGTGTTTCAAGGCAAAATCTGCAGAAACTGAACACCACCGACTTAAAAATCCTGTTTATATTATAGTGATAAAAACCAAATGAATACCTCCACACACCCAAATTCATTCCGTTATTTACCTCCGTTACTTTCTCTAGAATATCCATTTTCTCAGCTTCACACATATCCATAACATTTTAAATAAAGCCAATTCTCTACATTTTACATGGTTAAGAAAGACTAGATATAAAACATTATGACAATGTTACCACCCATCCACTCAGAATATAATAACTTCATCTAGATAGGTGAAGGAAATCTTGTTTATTTCATAAAATCGAGTATCAGCTTTGTCAACATTACTAGAATGGAAATGAGCTTCACTTATTATTTTGTACAAAGTTTGTCAACAATATCAAACTGATCCACTTGGAATTAATATTTTAATGAAGGCTTAGTCTATGGGTTTTTAATGGAGACATAACTGGCACTCTTTATCCTATCCAGCTGGTCATCTGTCCACTCTTTGGTAAAATTCTTTGGTTTTGACTTCAGGACCAATAGAGCCTCAATGGTCTGATTGGCTAGTGAGGATCTCTGATCTGTAACATTTTAACTTGTCGCTGTGTTCAATGACAAATTCGTATTTACAATCGACTCACACAGAATCGCCTCGGCATGTGTTAGTTGCTTTTGAAGTATATGTTGATCACTGACTTCCGTTTCCTTCATCAATGACAAAATATTTATATTTCCCTTCACTAAAGATTCCAGTTTTGCATGATTTTCCAATTCCACGTGCCGTGATCAGTCATTCCTTCCACCATGTGCACAGGAAAAGTCTAAGATGCAAAGAGTGCAGAGCACAAAATATTCTCCTTTAGATGATGGTTTAAGGGATAGCCACAGAGTATTATAAACTGGTAGAAAATGCTGCTTTCTATGTTTAGACTTTCCATTTTCAGCCATCAGTTTAGTGCTGAAACTTTCTTGTCGACGGCATTTTCTTTGTTTAAACAACCGGATGTTGAGAATGTTAAAATCAGTGATGTGATCAGAGACGATACAACGAAAGGAAACGGAATATAAAAAAAAAAAATGCTTAAAAATTAATTTAAAATACTTACTAAATAAATGCAACCTCAAATCATATTTTCATATAAATGACAGTGTGACTGTATGGATGGGCTTTGTTCCGTACAAATACGGATGGGTAAACAGGTCTGTTATTATAAATGGGTAAAAACATGCATAACATGTATATTCATCAAGACTTAGTGGCCTGGGTGGTACTAAGTGCTTGCCTTTACCGATCACTACAATCTCTCCTATCTCTGCGTGGGCTGAAGTCTCAGGCTTGACTAATATGGGTATGCAATAAAGCATGCCACTAGCTTCCTGTGAGTCAGTGGTTCTTACCGAGGTTTTCCCCCGTTTTTTTTCCCTCCACCATTCATACTAGCTGCCTTGTACAGCCTATCTTGAGTTAAACCCACAACATAAAGGCTTATAAGCATGTGAATAAATTTGACTTTTTAAGGATGATGCCTTGCAACATTTCAATAAGCAAGATGTTTGGCATCTTGATTTGAAGAAAAAAAAAGAATTTTATATTTATGCATTATTCCGAAACAATATAAAAAAACCAAAGACATCTTAATGAAAAAATGTACTATTCACCCATTTAAAAATAAACAAGGTGAACTCAAGATGGATCCAACACAAGCCTAAGCCAAGATGAGAGAAGGTAAAGTCTATTTCAACAGCATGCATAACTTGCATGCCGTATTAGAGCTTAAAAAAAATGTCTTTATGATTCTATCAAGGTATGTCAATCCTTTATTTCATATCAATCCTCTTGATGATTTTGAATTTAAAAATGCAAGTTTTTAAAAATGTTATGTATACAATTCATATTTCAAATTCTAAAAATAAACCCAGAGACTTTACACTGAATAGCCCCACCTTCACAGAATAGGGTCAAATGAAGCAACAAATAATAACTATAATGAAAGTATTCTTTTAATAATTGTTTGTACTGATCTTAAAGCATTTTTGTGTTTTGATACAGTTTTGTGACCAGCAATGAAATGGGATTTGTTGAGATCATTGTAGCATTTTGTTTGATAGTTTTATGATCAAAAGTGAAATGTGATTAGCTGAGATCATTGTTTGTAGGATTTTTGTGTTTGATACAATTTTGTGAATACCATATTTACCATATATCCTTGAACAAGAATATCCCACAACTTATGTTTAAATTTTCAGTTAACTACATGTCCAAAAAGTTGCTGACTTGAACCAAACTGTGTTGAATTTGCTGCCCATTGCCCCTGCATGTTACAAAAAAGGTTGTCATTTTTGTTGTTGTTGTAGGGTTTAATGCCATTTTTCAGTACAAGATAGGCTATAAAAGGCAGCCAGTATGAATGGTTGAGGAAGAACCAGGGAAAACCCCGGAAAGAACCACCAACTCGCAAGAAGCTACTGGCAAGCTTTTTCACATACCCACACTGGCAAAGCCCAAGACTCAAACCCACACTGACAGAGGAGAGATGGCAGTGATCTTTAACGGTGTGTGCTTTAGACCAGTTGGCCACTCAGGGTCCCACAATAAAGGTAAATAGAATGATTAATTGATAAGAAACTAACCTCACACTGTTCTTATTTATTTAAATTTTTGTTCTTCATATGTAATTTACATGTAACCACTGTCCAAACTCAAGCACTGTAGCGTAAACATCCACAGTGTATATGGCTTATGTTTTGTAAAACCAATGGCATATTGTCTGTGGAGGCGAAAATATCATGTTTGGTGCTCCTCAAGGGTATGAAAACATCAAAAATTGAAAACTTGATCCAACAAAGTCACAAATGAGAGAAAGATGCAGAAAAAAACACTGCTTCAAGTCATCAACAATTTATGCAAGACAATATGGCACAAAACATCCAGGGTAACAATCAGTGTTTCCCTTTACGCACATTTGTGCGCCAGTGACGCACTTTGAAGAAAATTTGACACACGTTTTCTTTAGCCGTGCATTTTTTTTTGCAAAGGATTTGCAAAATGCAATCAGGATTTATTAAATATCCAATGCTTTGGATGAGGGATGGCATCGTGTATACTTCGAGCATAGGCATTGTCTGGTTCCCTGTTTTGTATCCTCCCTGCACTGCACTCCACTATACGAAGCATATGAAACAGAGAACAAGAGTAGCATAGGTAATGTTATGACAGAGTGGCTTCCTCATATCTCAAGAGCTCTCACATGATTTCCATCGAGTTCAGCAAGATGTCGTCCAGATTTTTAACCTCAATGCTTGTTACACTAAAATATGATCTCCAGATTAAAACGGCATGCACTAAGAATCATTAGCCATGAAAGTGAAAGAAGCAGAACACGTGAGTAACTGTGGATCTAACTTTAATGAAAAATGGAAAAAAATAATTCCCTTGACTGAAATAGGGCACACCCATTGGGATTACCAGTATGACTTCTGATTGTGTGATTGTGGAGACTGCAGAAGTGAATAATCCTTTCGTGACAGCATTTAAGAATTTTAAAAAAATCTGCCCTTGTTCGCCACAAGATATCTGTAGAACACATTATCACCCAAGACATTCTTTCACAACAAAGAAGTAAGTAAACTTGAAGAGACAAATCCATTATTTGGATTACAAAGTCATGGGGTCGTTGAAGGTTTTGCTGGTTTTTAACTTTGCTTCAATGAAAGAAAGATCTAAAAGTCCAAGTGTACCTTATTAAAGAGAAGATGAATCATTAGCCTCTTTGATCATTTGGATAAATGTGTTTTAGGACGAAGTACAATGAAACTGATGAGAGTACACATTTTATGACAGGCAGGAAATTAACTGTCATTTGGTTAAAAAGATTTGGATTTTTGTATTCGCTTATATGTAATGTGTTGGTCTATAATATTGTGACAAAAAGATCATAAGGAGACTGTTAAAAGTATGACTTTAAATTAAAAGTATGACTTTAAAAAGAAACTGAACTAATAAAATTATCCTTTGAACGGACAATGCATTTGTGTGTTAATTGTGCGTGTTGGTTTATTTGTATTTTTAGAGAGAGTGTATGTTGTGCAAGTTGCAATATCATATTTCAAGCTGAGAAAGTATGGGTCAGATGAAAATTTGTCAGTACATTTTTGACCCACCCCCCATTTTTTATTTGACCCCCAAGGGGTCCCCCCCCCTCAAATTTACACCCCTGGGGGACACATATATTGCAAAATAATTTTTAAAAAATAAACAGTCTCTGGAAATGACTATTCTTACTAGCAGGGGTTAAAAAAGTATTCTTAAAAATATTTAATACCATGTATGTTATTGTACCCAATGTATGTCAGTGCCTGTTTGGGTGGCAACTAAACAGCTAGTAGAGAAAAATATACCCGTTGTTTAAATCTGGGCTACCAAATACAAAGGTTATAAAGCAAGTCAACTATGGAAGCTGACTTTGGATTCTTTTAAGTATGCCAATTTTTTTATATCCAAAGTGGGCTGACATAGGGAAAATGACCTAGGTTTCTTCTTACTGGTATTCACAGGAAGTTCAAAAATAAATCTGAAACAACAGAACAAATGGGTCTCTTCAAATGACACCTTGAGCATACATTCCATGAAATTTATTAAAGCATATGCCACACTAAGTTTCAATTGTGCTGCATGATCACAGGAAGTTCAAATAAAACTTAAATGAATATAGGACTACTTTGTAATGAGCAAGTATCAAATTTGTGGTTCGATCAAGATCTGGGAAAACAAAACATGTGCTGCCATTACAAAGCTAAGGATTATGCAGATAACTAAGGAAATACTTGGGAATTACACCTAGCCTTTGAAAACGTATATATAAATCAAATCATAAACTTAATTTCATCAAACAGTGAACAGAAAACACAAAATATAGTACTAATACGAGTTGATCTGTCTTGCACAAAATTAGCACAATATACTTGCTAGACACACCCATGGGAAAACAATATCAATGGACACTTAAGCTCAGCTGCAAATAAATAAAAATCCAAATAAATGCAGATATTAGTATCATGTAATAAATAATGTACTAAAATAGATAAATGCAGTGAATACCGATCTACGTTTCTTGATGGGAATAGTGGCATAACAAAAAATATGTGAGCTTAATGATTTTGTTGATTTTGTTTACACTGAAAGCCTTTAGAGTTTGAAATACTGCACCCAGATTTTAATATTTTGTACAGTTAGGAAGAAAGGTGTCAAAAACATTGTCTTTGTAAATTATTTTTAATAAAATTTAAATCTGAGTACATTTTTGGACATGCAAGTTTCAAATATCATTTTTAAATCCTACGAATGACACCCTTATTAAACATTTTAACCAGCTAAGCATCAATATTTTGATCAAAAAAGATGTCCCAAAACTGTGACCTTTTGGTCTGTTCCAAAAAAAGCACTTTAGAAATTAATTTATGATGTCCCAACATATATGGCAAATACAGTATTAATGAAATGGCACATGTAATGTTTATTAATTGTAGCAGTTTTGTGACTCAAAATAATGTATTTCAGAAGATTATAAAGTATTGATTTGAAAATAAATTATCACATTGGTCATCAGTAAGAATATAACAGGCTTAAATGTTCTTTTTGGGGGTATTTTTTTTAAAAATACAGAATTGCATATTTACATAATACCAGCATTTCCATAGGCCATCTTAAGATGATGCCGACCAGACTTTTATCCCTGTGCATGGCCATTCTTTTAAAAATACACCCATCAACTTGCACATTTTATTAAAGTACACCTGAGCTCAAAGATTAAGCTATTCAATGTTATTTGATTAACACTTGGCGTATTGTAAATGCTCATGTCAGAGTGTCCATTGTTTCGCCCATGTCATTTTATAAAATCACCAAACAACACTATTCCTTCCTGCAGCCAGCTGACATCTTTACATGACATGGTGCAAAGCCTTTTCCATGAAACAGTTTTTCACTTTTTCATTTGCAAAATGCCCTTTTCATTTTGTGCAAAAATAAGTCACTTGGGCAAAAACAAATGTGTTTTCTATTGCACTGATTTTAAAATTAGGGTAGGCAGGTCCTTTGTGTGGATTTTGTTTTTACAGAGGGGGAGACAAGAGGGTCGGCACTGAGAAACGGATGGTCAGCCAACCAGAAACTTATGGGGGGAGGTTACCTTATACATTTCATTTAATATTTGGAAGTTTCTGATGGTAAGCTCTAATATACCTTTGCCAAAAGTTCATTACAAACTGAGTAGCAGGTCACTACTAATTAACACCAGGCAGCGAGTCTTTGCTATTGGAACTCAACTGCTCATAGCAGTGTATACAAAGACAGCAAAGTAGATGTAATTAAAATGGATCATATTTTCTAGCAAAAATGACATTGCAGCCAATGATATATCTTATTCATTCTACATTTTTTCCACTCTTCCAAGAAGTTAAAATAATGTATTTAGGATATAATTACACTGAAACCAAGTCAATCGGAAAGACTTGTTCTCCAAAAGTGTGACAGATTTCAGTTGTTGTCATTTAATTTAACAATATTGATGTGGTTTGTTTGCCGCCAATTTAAAGCTAAAAATCTAAAAGGAAATCTATACTAACATTTTAACAGTAGACTACTTTATTCTGAAAAGGACAAAGGGCACACAAAATACTACCAACTGGTTATACCATTATTTTTTAAAAGTATTTTCTGTCTCAGTTGCTCTTCTTGGTTTTTATCTCCAGCTTAACACCACAGGGGTTACATGATGCCAGAAATATAGCAGTAAAATTCTAAAGGCACATCTAAGGAATTTGAACGACAGATAAAGAAAAAATATAAAGCCTTAAACAATTTCTTCATGACAATTCATGCTATTGAAATTAATGATTATTATTACTATTGGTACAATTTTGTGCATTAAATTTCTTTTCACAGCATTAATGCCATCAGTTTCTCCTGCAATGGAATGATAAAAAAGAATCTCAATAATAAACATTTATTCCTGCAAATATTTGCAAGGAACACATACACTGGATTCTTTAGCCATCACACTCATAATCTTCCAATTTTACATTATTATTATTATTATTATTATTATTATTATTATTAAAAACAATAATTCACGATGAAAAGTGCCCCTTTCCTCACTAGATGCACATTGAAAATGCCCTTTAAAGGGAATAATTACCATGTCGTTTTATGATTATGGGGAAAACAAGACAGTGTTGCACATTAAATAAGATATGGGAATCTGCTACATTTATGGGGACACTAGTATTTTAGGTGGGAGAAATCTACCCATGTCCACTCTGGGTGCAACATATTTTGTCATCTTACCCTGAAAGACACCGAGTATTATCATCACAAATGGGAGTCAACTACCCAAAATCAAATATATAATTTTTTGCTTTAATTAAGGACGATCTTCATGTTACAATTAATTTTGGGACAACATCCAAAAATTTGAACCAAATAAGTATATGAAAGTAGGTTGAGCTTCTGAACACTAAAAAAAAAACAAAACAATGCAGCTCACTGTCACAATTCACCCATATGCAGCATGCACATAATGAACTGACCATACACTGGTGGCAGGTGCTGTAGAGTGTAGTCTGTGAACAATGTCTATGAAATCTGTTTCAAGCTGTATTTCTCTAACCGGGTGTACATCCATGGAACTCCACTTCACAACTGGATTCTATCTTGCCAGTTGGTGGATTACCTCTATAACCCTAATGAAGTTGCATCATGGGTTTTAAATCAATTAAGTATAATATCAAACTGCACAGTGCAGTTCAGACTCAAATCCACCTGTTAATCATGGAGATTTCACTGTGTCATGTGGTATTTCAGTGGATACTACAGAAACAATTGGCAAATGGTAAATTCAGTTTGCATGCACTTTGATTAGCAGTTACATTTTTCAAAATTGGATTTGAAATTGTTTTTCAAATGCCAAGTACAGAACATATTTATATACCTGCTTTCAACAATGCATACCCATAGCTCCTTTGTAAAACCAATTATGATAATGCACAAATGCAGCAGTACACTGTATTGTTTTAATATGACATGAATGCTGATCTTTTCTGATCAGCTTTAATTAAGAGATCTTCTACCATTTTCACAACAGGATTAAAGTAGGTTGTTTTGCTTAAACAGCATGCAAAACAAAGTTCACATCACCTTACATTTCCAATACAACAACCTAATAATAATAATAATAATAATGATAATAATAATAATAAAGATTAAATCTATAGAGAGTAGATAAAATGCCTTGTTTATAAAGGAAGTTATACCGTCACATGAATTTTGGCCTTCGCTGGGTACCATTTTTTGTTCAAGCTTAATTTCTCTCTGTGTATGAACCCACAGAAGCTAAATTTAGCTGATGTTGACTAAATTATAATCTGGACAATTAACTCTGTTCATAATCATCAGAGGCTAGGGGTGCCCACAGATTTACTTGTGGGGGAGGGGACAAGTAGTGGTCAGCTATTCAGTTTTATGGTCGCAGGCCAAAACATCCCCCCCCCTTTGCCCCATATGTGCAGACACCCATGTCATGAACACCACCCCAATTCAGGTGTGAAGCCTAATACAATATCACAACACTGTGGAGTACAACTGCTGTAAAAGTCTACGTTTGCAGATAATGACCCAACATAACTGCAGTGGTACTTGATATAATATAGCCATGAAATATGATGTGTTATTATCTCAGTAAATAAATCTGACATCTGAATATACACAATGGAACAAACAGATGATCAGTTTACTTACCTTATCGTATGAATTAAACATTGGTTTTGAACATGTATTAAATACAATGTGGCCACTTGTGGGGAAAAATTTGACATTTTTAGACAAAAATTCAGGCTGCATCACAGGGGGGTGGCAGCCCATGCTGGTTACTTTTGCACACAAACTAATTGGTGCTAAGAAAACTGGCCCAGTAGAGGTGGCCACTTGGGACAAGGGCTGTATATGAAATGAACCAGAGTACAATCAGTTCTGCAAAATGAGGTTTTCAATTCCACAACTGAATGAAAAATAACAACCAATTTCTCACCTCAACATACTCTGGGAACAATTAAAAGTACTAGGATGAAACAACTTCCCCATTCCATGGGAGCCATGGAAGCTCAGTGCAGCATTTGACACAGGCAGTTAACTTGAGCTGGCTTGGGTGGGTATTGAACTAATAATCCTGTTCAAGTTAGCTGCCTGTGTGTGTCCTTGGCAAAGGCACTTGGCTCCCATTTCATCTTCATGATACTGCATAAAAATTGCCATGAAAACCAAACAAAACAAGCCCTATTCCAGTGATGTTACTAACTTAAAATTTACTGGTATGAAGCAGAACTCAATCACAGTCGACAACATTGTAAGACATATGACACCAAGGTCAAAAGCAAGAAATAAAAAATATTACCAATGGTTCCCCCTCCCACCAGCCCAGCACATCCTCAACCAAATAAGGGCCATCTCTAATGTAAAAAGTTCATTCTTATTCATACAATAAGTGAATAAACAATGTCGCAGAGTCCGCCAAAACAATCCTTTTTCCGATGACTGTTTATTGTCAACAATAAAAAATGTCCCTATTTCGCGTATATAGCCTCCACATGAAATTAACACTATTTAAAGACATACCTGATCGAGTTTCCGCTACAATTTTCATCACAAATGTAAATCCTATGGCAACTTGGGCTCATGCAAAAACAAAGGTATGAAATCCGTCTGAACACAAGGAATTATGTCTGATGAATGAAGTGAAAAGCTAGACTGGGTGAGTCACGTAAACTACTAAACGATCACTCACTGCTCAGTGAAGATGATTCACCCCGATCGCTGTGGCAACAATGAGCTACTCACAAAACTGGGATAGAGTCAGTGACTGAATAATATTTACATTATTTAAAAGAATTATTCAGAATTTTACTTGTCTGTATGGGTATTTCCAATCATACACTTGGGTCCAACCGGCTAAACAAAGGCGACAGAAATAGACAAGGTTCTAATTTTAACCAATCACGTCTCGCGTCTGAAATAGATCTCGCTCAGTCATGTCTGCTTCTTGTCAAATCTCAAACAAAGAATCCATTTCACAAATGTCAAAACAATCCGCTAAACATTTGAGAAATTACGATGACAACAAATCTACTGCCACACAAGCCTCTGATACTTAGTTCAAACGAATTTTGACACTGTTTGATCAATCATCAATCCATTGTCTCTTTGTTTCAACGAACAATCAAAACACGCCATGATTTTGAATCGAGATAAAGCGTGTGCCGAGACTAGTAGGAAAATTTGTGACAGACGACTACCCTTCATTTGATCGATGAGTTGCAACGTAAATCCTGAGGTACAGATGATTTAATGAAAGATCGGGAAAGAAGTGACAAGATGGTACTTACGTTATTAGTAAATCATCGGAAAATTTTCTCTGTGAAGACATGTGCACCTAGCGTCCCGCCATGACAAAGGACTTATAGCCTCGTTCTGGCTTTGAATACCTAATTGCATTAATTAGCACTACAGCGCCCCCTTGGACGGGCACCTTGCTATGGCGAATCGAGATGAGAACAGGTCAAGGGGTGGGTATTACATGCGAGATAGGGAAACAAATTCACATTAAACATATATATGTTCTTTTCTCTGACAGAAAATAAAGATAAACAAAGTGCATGGGTCATATTCCAGAAAATATTTATTTTCTCAATTAGATCCATTCGTAGCGTAACTTATCTAGGTTTTGGCGTTAGAGCTCTTTAAATGTGGTTCAATGCTAGTATATTTTGGTGAGGTTGGTTCAGCAGAGTTCTAAACGTGAAACCCTTTCCTTTAGTCAATAGCAAGGTTACAAGCTAAAGAGATCAACCAATTCTTGGTAAAAGCGACAAAACCCACCCACGGAACTGAGCCGCTTGACCACACCCCCAGTTGCACATAAAAAGTAAGAAACGAAATGCATGTATTCATTAAGTACAGCGGGATGAAAGCACGGCCCTTAATAAATATTTAACTTAGTAACGAGCTACTTTCTTAGTCGTCACAAGAACTGTGCTTACGTATTTCTCTCCGACATAGCAATCAACCGTTAATTCCCCATATACGACTGTATAACTGGAATGCGCCGTAAAGCACGTCCGCACGCTTTACAGAATTATTTACATATTCCCTCACCCCCAACGATTCCAATGACTCCGTCTTTGATCAAAATTTAAAATCTAAAATAAGTCGTATCTCTTTGCAAACTTGTCGAATGCAGATTAGCGAGTAGTATCAAGTATATTGTTCTCACACATACTGAAACCCTCGCTGCATTGTGAAGGTATGCCAATGGAGTAACTGTTGTTGTTGTTATAGGATTTAACGCCATTTTTCAGCACAAGATAGGCTATACATGGCGGCCAGTATTAATGGTGGAGGAAGAACCCTGGAAAATCCCGGGAAGAACCACCGACCCACGAGAAGCTACTGGCAGGCTTTCTCACGTACCCACGTTAGCCGAGCCTGGACTCGAACTTACGCAGACAGAGGTGAGATGGCAGTGATCCGTAACGGTCAGCGCTTTAGACCACTCGGCCACTCGGGGCCCCATGGAGTAACTGCATCTGTATGTATATATACAAGTAGTAAATCCAACAACTCAGCTTGTCCATTTGTAAAATATTAATAGTACGATCGTTTTGGTTTTCCACGCGTAAATTGAAGTAAATCGAATCATTTCCAGAATATTCAAATTAAGCTGATTTATATTCACTACTATCTTGTTACTGAAATCTAACTTATTACATGGAGATGACAAAATGCAACAAATGTGTTGTTGAGAAATTAAACGAAAGAAGAATGCCATATACCAAAGCTGTAAAAATTGCTAATTGAAGATACAGTTTCAATTAGGAAGATAGTGTATTTTTTGGGTGCTGGAAGAAATTCATAATTATACATTTAAGCGGTTATGTGGCAGGACCATTGAAAACAGATATTTCCACGAACAAGTTTAAACAAAAATACACACAAAAGACAATCAGGATAAGACAGGATACACTAAAAACTGAAAAGAAAGAATAAAAGAAGAAAATAAACAGAAATAATACCCCGATGTCAACCAAATTAAGAAGCCAAATATAAAACAAATGTGAAAAACTCTATCTGATTAATTTAAGCGAATGGTCAGTAGACCCAATAATAACATCTTGATTGTGCATTGTGAAGCATAAGCAGAGTAAGATATACCGCCCAAAAGAAAATTCAATAAAGATCTTAAAAGTTTTGGATGCACTCCAGGATATGCTAACTCCAACACAATGGCAATAAATGATAACAGTAATATGTGGCATTAGAAAGCAGAACGGGAATTCGGGAATTAACATACACTGCACGTTTCCGGGGGGGGGGGGACTTATAGAGCGGCACAGGAGTGATTATATTAAACAATGTCCACGATTCGGTCATATTGCTTTGATACAGGAAAGGCTTGTGATGAGAGTGTACATGTGCTGTTAGGGAATCGGTTCAAGAATCACTGGGTTTTAGTCCTTTTGAATATATCTTCATTCTACTCAGTCAAAATTAAAAGTAAGGTATGACAGAAATACAAAGGTGGGTTTTCAGCCTGAACTCTTGCCCATACCTCAAAATCCCCTTCGGACTGATGTTTATGGTCCTTATACACTTGAATAGAACGTACATCATTAACACTTCCGCGAGACGGAAACAGAAATAACTTTGTCATATAAATATCCTAAGGAGTATTTTGAGATAGATAGCCCAATTGATTATTCAATCAAGTTAGTTCTACCGTGAGAATGTACACGGTGGTATGCAATATGACTGTACCGAATCTGGTTCGACTTATCTTTGTAATTCAGAATTATTAAATAATCTAGACTGAACGATCTGTATAAAGAGACTGGACGACCGAGAAAGGCGGTGTGATGCATAAGTAGGCCAGAGGGAACCCGAGAATGCTCCAGATCAAGTTGACCCCAAACCGACAAGCAATTATGACTCTGGAGAGTTAACAACAACCAGTTATCAGGTTATGAGAGACATGCCGGACAATTAAAGTTCGAGACACTCATTCGATTTAATAACGAAATTTGCCGTATCAATATAAAACCGAACTGCAAATTGCATTTTAGACATTTAAGTTAATTTATTTATCCGGTGGAGGTGCATCCTATAAAATGCTATTTTGTTGTATCTAATTAATGAAATTGTTATATTCTGATTACAGGTGCTCGTGTTGTTCTATTCTTTATATCGACTCAGATTCCGTTTATTCCATCCATTAATTTCATTTTAATATTCGCTTGATCCAGGCTATAACACCGTAATCGATCATCCTCTAAGCATCTATTACCACCCAAAAAAGCCATGACAGAGACAGTACGTTCCGTTTGTATACTGGCTATAGAAAAGTCAACAGTGTCACCTAAACGGATTTATTTTCATTACCAAACATCGATGATTGCATTGACTAAATTGGAACTGTGATATATCACTAAGTCTGAGTTTTTAAAAGGATTGTGGCGAATTCCATTCTCGGAAAGAGCAAAAGAAATTTCAGCATTTGCAACTACAGGTGGACTTTATCAATATGAAGTAATGTCCTTTGGAATGAAAAATTATTCGGCAACATTCTAGCGTTTAATGAGTATGTTAAGATCCTGTCTAGATAATTGTGATGCCTACTACATCGATGACATGATCATCTACAGCGTTTCATTAAAAGATCAATTTGGAAACCTTCAATAATTCTGTGATCGACTCAGTGATGCAAATCTGACAATTACTTAGATAAGAGTCAGTTTTGCCATGCCTGTGCGACATTTTTAGGACATATTGTAGGACAAGGTGAAGTTAAACTTGTAGAAATTAAGATCAAGGCTGTCTCTGAATTCACAGTGTATATTAGTGACACAGCTGTTGAAACTTTTAGGTATGAACCGATATATTTGAAACCTTTGTACACACACACACACACACACACACACACACACACACACACACACACACATATATATATATATATATATATATATATATATATATATATATATATATATATATATAATTGCCGAGCCGCTGACAAATTTGTTGAGTACGAAATCCAAGTTTCAAAAGTCTGAAAAGTGTCAGGAATCTTTCGACAAATTAAAGGCCACACTCAGAGGAGAAATAGTTCGTTCAGCACCAAATTTCATCCAATTACTGGTATTGAAAATGTCTGCTGCTGCAAGTGATTTAGAGATTGTTGGAGTGTAGACTAGAGAAGACAAAAATAGCCTGCATCATCCAGTGTGCTATTTTTCTATTTAAAAAAAAACAAAACAAAACAAAAAGCAAACTAAAGAAGAACCAGCGAAATTATTCCACAATCGAGAAGGAATGTTTGTCTTCGATTTTGGCTTTGCAACATCTTAATGTGTATATTTGTTCATCTCCTTCTCCAATTATTGTATTCAGTGATCACAACTCCCTTACTTTCATTAAAATGAAAAACAAAATCTGAGATTGTTTAGGTAGAGTTTGATGTTGCAGGAATACATAACTGACACTAGGCACATCAAGGGAAAAGATAATCTGACTGAACGTGCAATTTACGCATGTAAAAGTACCATATTGCATTATTTTGCATATATTTTGTGTAATTAAGCTGAGTGTCATTCATAAGACATCTTCCCATATAATTTTAATTGTTCCAGAATTTTATTGTTATTAGACATTTAAGTAAAAGAACGCTTTATAATATAAATCCTTCTTTTACTTTATGAGGGGAGGTGTTATGCATATCTATATTGTGTGCTTAACGTTTGTCCATGATTGTAGATTGTAAAATAATGGCTTCACTTTCTTTCTATTACACAGTTTAAGACCTAGAGTCGTAAAAACTATCAAACACTCTTTTTGATTATTATCCAATAGCACACTCTTTAAGTACTATCCAACACTCCCGTGTTCAGTGACCAAAACCCATACCCTACTATCCAACGAAATGGAAAGGATGCAAAAGAAGGGGGAGGCAATCATACAAACATGTTATCACACAAGAGGGTATGAGTGTTTATGCTGACATACAGACAAACATGTTATCACACCAAAATGTAGCAGTGTTTATATACACTTTTTACCCAAAACGCAAAAGGGCAGAAAAAGCCGTAAGTCTGGTTGATTATGAACATACATAGACACTGGCACACACAACATAAAGCAAGAACATTTTAGTTTCGGCGGTTGTCAGAGGTGTGTGACCAATTAAATGACGATGACTTTTTCTGCATAATACTATTTTCCAAAACAGTGAAACTATTTCCAAGCTGATACAAAGTTTGAGGGATTCATCTCTGAGAACTCATAAAAAATAGGTTTGACTCTGCCAATCTAGACGTTCTCAATGATTCTGTCTATGTTATCTTGACTGGACTTGCCGAGTCAAACTTCAGAAACTTGTGTACTTTTGAACTGAGTATGAAAAACACTCCAGTTAGAAGTGCAAGAACTTCTGCAGTTACATATTTTTTCTTTGGTACTCATGTTTTTTTTTATTATGCCTCACTATTACTCGGTCAGATCCAATAGGATCAAGTAACTCGAATAGATAGATGCTTCATGTAAATGACGAACATTAAGTATTGCCCCTCGTAGGATAACTGCTACTGGAGCTATTTTTGTGCTGTATTTATGAGTAAAACAGTTTGATCCTCCTTCCAGCTCTTACTTATGATATATTTTTCGGCCCTTTAAATAGCAGATTGACCTCTTCTTGGTAATACGCACCTGATCCATTTACATGTTATATTCTATCTTTTAAATCTTTTTGACTATCTTATTGTTATGTATATGTAATTTAATTACTTGTTTGTTAGTTTTAATTTTTTTTTATTTTTATTTTATTCCATTACATGTTATTGTAATGATAATTTTGTCTACTGGATTTTATTTTTTTTTTTAGAAATTTAGTTCAGTTCTGTTTGACCTGATAAACAACCAGTAGTTGAAACATTGTATCTAATTGCTGACCTTGATTTAGAAATCAGTAAGGCTTTTAGTAAACAACTATTTTTTTTTTTTTATTTCATTCTAAGAGTAAGATTCATTTAGTGGAATCAAGGTCAATCCTGGAGTACGTGACAAATAACATTTGTTTATTGCTACAAACTTTTGGTTTTCCCAGTGGGATGATTTTTTTACCCACCCCCACCCCACCCCCCACCCCCTCCGGGAATCTGTTTTGCGTTTTAGTTGGGCTTATAAATCATGTTGTCATAAGAATCGGTTCAGTTGTGCTTTAAACTTTTGAAGCTCAAAGGTGTTTTGTTGTGACCAGTTTGAGCTGAATTTTTATTTTTTGGAATTAGTAATTTATTTACCCTGGAATACTAATGCTCCTAAATTGATTCTTGGACAAAAACATTTATCGAAATTATTCGGAATTCCAAACTGGAATATTATTCTTTGTGATTCAACATGGAACTGTTGATACGGCAACACTTTGAAGGTTATCAAAGACGTCATCGCCTTCCATCTTGAATTTCATCGGGATTCAAACTGTGACTCACTTAGGACTTTTTATTCATAGGACTTATATTTTTTAATTCTTGGATTAGTTTTGGATTTGATTCATAAACGGTAAGTCCTTTTTCTTATATTTACCTTGGTTTTTTTTCTAGGGAAATAAATTATTTTGTTAAATTTTACAAAGCTTGTTGTCTTCACTCTTTTCTTGTTACTTTTGTACAAGCCTGGACATGTAACACTTATGAACGCAACAGATTGTTCGTTTATCTGTAATCCAGCGAAAAATTCTGCAAAATATGATCCTGGGTAATAAATATTAAAGGTGTTAACAAAATTAGAAAAATTTATATATCTGATTGTTTTAGCTAGGTGAAATATTCTTTCGTTTTCTTTTCGTGGTCCTTATTATTTCAGAGCTTGTATAGCACTTAACTACAGAGTAACAAAGCAGCCGGTACATTTTTTAAATCAAGCCTTTTTTTCTTCAGCATTTTCAGGTTCCTTATGTTTGTTGTCCTTTTCAAATCTATATATTAGAAAATTTCAAACTGGCAGTTAATGCATAAAAAAATAAACCTAGATTAAATGAGGAAAATCTAATGCAGTATCTCATTCCATTCCGTGTAGTTGTATTTTATTTCAATTTGCATTATGTCCAGGTAGTTTATAGGAAGACATGTGATAATTATGATGTGGAAATTGCATCTGACATTTATTTTTTAAACTTTATTTGTTTTAGCGTGTACATAATGCTTCCTAATTCTTCTTGAAATGTTTCTCGTCCATTGCCAGTTTTTGCCTTTTTTTTGTTTCGGTCTAGCTTTAACGGCTATATTTATGTATATTCTATTTGCAATTACTATATTCAATTCGTATTTCTACTCTTAAATTCTTAAGAAATGGGGATACTGCTATTTTTGTCTTCTATAAGTCTCAGATCGTTTTCGAGCTAGATTTTGTCCACGTCTTTACTATTTATATAACAGAAAATGGCAGGATATAATGAAGATTTTAAACGGCACTTGCAATATAATACCGGCTACAGTATGGTGAGGAAATGGGAGATGCTAAACGACTTTCCCAATGACACGCCGAGGCCTGCATATGAAAATGATGATGTAGTGAATACACAACAAATACAAGTTAATAATACTGTAATTCTTTCTTTTGGTTTTGCAGAGGAAGGTCTGTGACATTATGAAGCTTTTGGTCCAAATATACAAGTATTTCAGCTAAAAATCTTGATCTGTACAAAAAAGAAGACATAGCTGAAGACCTTTTCAACAATGTATTACAGTACAATATTTAAAAAAAGAAATATAATACAAAAGAAGCACTATTATGTAAAACTTTATGAAAAGTTATTCAAAATTCAAAACAAGGCAACATAACATCACTATAACAAATAAAAATGGAAGAAAAATTTTAATCCAGTTAGGTTGGAGAAAACAAGCTGATAGAGGCATACTTCCTGTTGACGCTGTTGAAGCTCCGCCGTCGAGGACACAACATATATATTCGCTTGAATCAACAATTGAACAAAAACAGCAAATGAAAGTGCGTGAGGAAAAAGAGATGCAAATAGTATACATAAATAAGTAAGAGAATAAAAAACTGTAAATGACGATTACAGCGGAAGAATTGAAAGCGGAGAACTTCCGTATGTGGTAAACAGTTATGCACTACCGAAAATGAAGGAGAACAAGAGCGGATGTAAATACTGTAGAAGTTGTCAAATCAAAAACAGAATCAATGAAAAACGACTGAATAGCTATAAAAAGCACATAAGGAAGAACGTTTGGAAATGTATGAATGCAACAGAGCTCATTTTGTTGAATCTGTAACATAGCTGGAAAGAGTTTTCTAAGAAAACAAAATTAAAAAAAAAAAGAAAGAAACATTTAAAAAGAGATGATTTACTATTAGGTGAAAGGCTTAAACAACTGTTTTACAATTTATTTTAGTTATGTAATGTCAGTTGCTACTAGATGTCAAATTAAATCTCTGTGACAACTGAATATTCAAAATATTTATATCTACACAATGTGCAAGGTGTTCTGGTTTATTCTTTAACCATGTGGTGTAGCAATCTGATATCAACATATTTTAGTTAATTCTGAAGTAACTCTTCTTTCTGATTCTAGGCTTTATGGTGCGTTCGTATCGAACAAGATAAATGTTGAGAATGTGTGAATCGCTACCATACCGGTTTTTAATAAAATCTTAAAGAAGCGTTAATGTCCATAACCGTGTGATTTTCATGATATCTAATCTTGTTCAAATCTCGTAGACCAGCTTGTAGTCATTTACATTTATTCGTTTTTCAATTTTTTTATTCAGTTGTTATCAGCTTCCTATTTGTGAATGTGATCTACTATCATATCTTCCGTAATTCCACATATTACCCTTCTGGGATATTGTCTACATTATATTCGCCTTATCACGTTTTCATTTTGTTGTTTAAGTGTGATATTCGTAGATGCTCTTGGTTTTATCCCATTGGTTTTATGATCGCAAAATTCGCATTTTGTGCATTTGTTAAATCTCCTTCATATTCTAATGCCCTTTTTTTTATCCACATTTGTCATTGTCTAAAATCTCATAACTTCAAAAAGTCAGCGTCCGTGCTCCTTAATGCTGCTATCATTGTATTGTGCGATACATCATCATAATAGGATATGTATGTTTTTGGTGCATTATTTATTTTAATTAAAATAATGTTTCCTTCCAACTGGTCCTCTCCATTTCACAAACTAGCTTTGGCAAAAACGTAACGTTCAATGAAATACTTGCACCTTTTTGAGTTCAGAATTTTGTTAAGCATTTCCACTGCATATGCTTATTTTGTTTGAGAAAGTTGAAAAGTACTCAATATTTTAATTTCTAGCAAATACTTAACTTTGTAGTTATAAAACTCTTTTCCCTCGTTAAACTATATTTTTAGGCTTTCTTTCTTTGAAGATTTCCGAGAGAACTATGCATGTTATCTCCCTTTCTTGTTTTCACTATTTCAAACCAGGCGTATTTATATAAAATATCTTTCACTTTCAAAATGTGTGTGTGTATGCATCGGTTTGTATTTTCCATATGTTTACATGTCAATAATATGTGCCTGTCACTGATAATCCACGTGACTAACATAGACCCTTCTGATGGGAAATCTGTTCCTCGCTTGATGAAGTAATGTGTAGATAAATTCTTACTTTAATAGTTCTTTCAATTTTCGGTCGGTTTTAATTTCGTTTTTGTCCCAATTATTTTGATTCATACAAATGACTGATTAATAATATTTTTGTCAGCCATTTCAAACGGACAAAAACATCCAAAGAATAATTTATGCTTGTTAAATTGTCGTTAGGTTTTAGTTTTTTTTTAGTTTTTTTTTAAACTGTAACTTTTCTTTTTAGCAAATTGCAGTATTTCTTGAGTTCTTTCGAATGTTTGAGCTATTTCAGATTTGTCAGATTTTGACATTACTAATGCTTTTTTCAAAAGGATCTGCTTCATATTCTGAGTCATCGTGTGCTGTTTTAAATCTAACTTTGAGACTGTAAAGTTTAGGATACCATGACGATTTACTGTACAATTTGATGAGCACAAATTTTATATTTATCGACATCAAATACATAATTTTTATTTCGTCATCATTCAGTGCTCTTTAACCATTTTGTTCAGATGATGCTATTGATCACAACATTATATGTAATATTTAGATCTCTATCATTCGAAAAATGTTGCATGACATCATTTTATGTCTGAAATCTGACAAATGAAACCATTTTCTCTTTAATGTTTTTTGTAATGTAACTTACTATTAAAACCTCTTGATCGTAAGATCGTCGTTTAAATTTTAAACACGTGTAATATTTGTATCAGCAATAAAATATTTAAATTTATCACTTTAGGTTTCTGTCATTACTGATGTTGTGCTAAATTTCATCTTTATTCTGCGCCAACACTAAACGCCCACTGAAGCTGTTTTCTAATTGAACAACCTCTACAACGATGATATATGACATTCCTTTTGTTGCTTTAGATTTCAGTCGCACGTGATGCACTAGAGTAGTGAACTGAACGGCAACGGTGGAATTTGAATTTCTGGAAATTGTTCCATGTATTTAAATTTACTCCTGGTCAAAGTTCAAGCCAAAAACAACCTTACTATTTTAATTTCAACATTGGTCAAGAACTTATCATACTCAGTATTTGCATAGAGTCCCTGGTTCTAGTTCTGTGTATAAACTCCGTACATCGCGTAAGAACGGGAGTACCACGTGACACTAATCTAATACTCATACTTAACCTTCCGATATATATATATATATATATATATATATATATATATATATATATATATATATATATATATCACGCCGATTAAACATTATGTGTAAATCTTTCAACAATAAGGATGCAAAATGATGACGATGCTAGAGCCAATACCTAAACATGCCGACACATAAATGCATTATTGTTGAATGATTGACATTTAATTAAAATGGATTAAAAGCACAAATGAACTTGAACTCTAAGAATTTAAATTTTGATGATTCAGAGAAACAGTAGTTTAGTCTCCCTTTATTTTCATTTTTATAGTGGTATCGTACATGTTGTATAATAATAGTACCGACTTTTCTTTTTTGCCTGCGTGAGAATCCGCGTCATACATTTGCAATTCAGCATATACATTAGCCTGCAACGTCTCCTAAAATGGCTATGATTCATCATAGTGTTCACTGATAACAACCGTTGACGACTATGTTCTAAATTACAAAAGTTTGCTCAGACGGAGCAAGGTATACTTTGAAATTTGTAAGATATAAAGGGGTCACATAATTTTATCTCTATTGTAATTATGCTGGTCAAATGCTTTTGGAAGTTGAAGGTGGGATATGATTTATAATGTATTGGACGCTGACTAACTTGTAAGTTGTCTCATGCGTGCGTGTACATTAAAGTTAGATAACAGTACACATTAGCTCGTGTCCACAAATTATCAAAATGGACAAGCGTGAAAATGAGAAAAGTTAGATTTCCAGATAAATGCAGCATGGATAATAGAATGGGGTAAATGCTGCAAGCGAATCAACACTTTTCGAATACCCAGATTCTCCACCACATGAGATTTTCCTCACAACTTGTTATGAAGTTATTGGACTGGTATTTTCACCACATTATTATGCGATGATGATTTATGGTAAAAGTTATTATCATCATGCTCAGTTTATTGGCGGACACTCTCAAATCGAAAGAAAGATAATAAAAAGTTTTGGCGTCTTTTATGGAGGTGTCACTCCTTGCGATGACGGTGTTATTTTACATCGTTGGGGAGCGGAGAGGTACTGGTTCGAACTGTAGGAAGCGAACTCTCATCGTGAAAGTCTGACAGAACTTTACTGAAATATAAATACCTGAAATAGAAAATTACATTCCGATATAAAAAGATATATACATAAAGTGTTACATTTTTACATAAAATTACACATAAAATGACTATATTCTTTCAAAGTTACCAACTTCACAAAATTCTGGAACTGATGTCTTTCAGAAAATAATGTGGATAACTAAATACCCAATGACTTATCGATAAACAAAAATGCTTAAAAATTAAAAATTTTCAGACTGGCACCCAAAATTGTTTGTATTAACAGCGAATTATTAAGTTTTGACTTTAAATACCAAAATAAAATGTTCTATATCTTCAGAGGCATTTTAGTTGTAAATTAATTATTAAAGAGCATGAAGTTGGTAGCGAAATTATTGTTGCAGTACATCAATACTACGATTACAGATACATATAAATTCTTAATATAATTTAAACTTCCAATACACGATATATCTTATGATTAATATATTATAATAAAAAATATACAAAAATGTTTAAAATTATTCTTCATAGAATTAAATTGTTTTGAAAATAAATCAAAGCTAATGTCTTAAACATTCAAATGATTCCACTGTCGCTCTAAAAGAAATCTTTAAAATGTAGTGCATAATTAATCTTACCTGTAAAGAAAGCGAATTCTCATAATGAAAGTTTGACAGAACTAGTCCTGCACGACTCGGGGCGTTGTTTAAATGTGAGAGCAGAGAAACATAACTCGTTTTCATATATGGTCATCACCTCAAGTGATTAGCCTAACCTGTGATTCAGCGTTAGAAATATTATAAGGTTCGTTTACCGGAGTTTTCCGAACATTTACGAGCCGTAATATAGTATCTTCGTTGTTGAAATAACTTTTAGTTTCCGTCAGACTTCTGAGTTCGGAACCTTCATGATACCTGTTCTTCGGATTTACAGTCGTCATTACATAAAAATTTGCTTTAGTAGTACTTTCCATGAAGTATTTGTAGTTAACTGATAACGTCAGCAGAAAGGAATTTTGTTCCTCTAGCAGTCTTTGTGTTAATCTTATTGAATACCAAATTCGACGACTTTGAACATAGGAAGAAATTTATAATACACTTGAGCAATGCAAAAGATTTTGCGACTCTTACTTAGGAACCATAATCTTTATTAAAATAATACACGTTTGAAATTTAAGAATAAAAATTGCTTTTAATACAATTTCCTACAAAATTTAATCATTGCAATAGTATTGCGAAAATGTTCACGCGTCAAGAACAGTGTCGCCCAGATACGTTCCTTGAGTTCTCCACCCATCGATATACCTCCACAAGTGTAACTGTTATATTGAATTTACTCAGGCGCAACATTAAAAGAAAGCATAAAGGGGTTGGGGTTAGTTGTTTTGTTTTAACTTTACTTTTATCACCTTAATGGTTACATCATGACAAGGAAATCGGATCAAAGTGCCATTCCTACGGTCGTACCAAATGACACTTTGCTTAGTGTGTTAAAAAAAAAAAAAAAAACCCCAAAAATAAAAAAAAAAAAAAAAAAAAAAACCTAGCCATTTAAACCAATCAAAACAAAGCCTGACATGTAAGGATTTGGCCCAGAATCCTTCTACTGTTTTGAGTCGTTTTGCGCAACAGAACACATTCTAAACTGAGATGGTTCAACGCAGGCTGTTGGATAGGCCGAGAACACTCACCCTATAATAGCGTCATACAAATAATTGCCGATTTATATTGGAGGTCTTTAGAAAGCAGGGGTGGGGGCTGATGCAAAACTTACTATATATTACAAACTAGATCGTCGTTTAATTGTAATAGTCAGAATAGTGGAATTCGATGGAGCTTAAGCTGCAGAATTTTTTTTTTTTCTACAAATACACACGCCAGAATGTTGTCTAACTGATATTTATTGTACACCCGCGGCATTGTTTCCGAATTATGTTTTGATCAACTCTATTTTGTCACCCTTGCCATACACATATATTTCCCTTCAACGCCTTTTTCACGGCATTCGGTCTTTTTATTACTTAAATGTTTTTTCATCTACTAAGATAAATGTTAACAATCATTTTCGACCGCGCAAGTGAACATATTTGTGTTTTCTTTCAAATCGCCAACATTTCTCATTTTTACATGTATGCTGGACAGCATGGACGGTGCCGTAATGTTGAAAAGCAACTATTCTATATAATTTTTTCACTCGTTTTGGACCATGTTGAAGGCAGAGCAGCAAGTAAAGACATTATCTATACTTAAGGATTTTCTAAATTGAAGTAAACGCTTTATTGTGGCGCAACAACCGCCCACGCAACTCCAGCAACTGAGGAGGGTGAGGGTGCACAATGTCTTCCAACGCCATTGATGTGTGATTGAAAAAGCGTTTGTGGACAGTTGGATATGTAAATTTAATTCCTTATTAAAACCTTTTCGCCGCTGAAGCAAAACTGCCATTATTTCGTCTGCTGAAAGAAAATTTACTTGCCAGTGCAAAAACTTAAAGCAGTCCAACCTAGTTTTACCTGGAAATAAAATAATACGTGGCGTTATTTTGTGGAGCATATTCCCAGAACAGGTCGTCTAAAGACGGTTATTCTTTTTGTTATCACAAGGGTACTTCCCGGAGGCAAATGATTATCTAACCACCATGCCATACAAGGCAATTCATACAAGTTTTTGACAATGCGATACATACAAGTTTTTGACAATGCAATACATACAAGTTTTTGACAATGCATCCAACTTGTGACTAATAGGTTATGTTTTAGCAACAAACTTTCAGGATAAAATAATGACTGCATTTTAGGAAAGAGGGACGTGCTATCCCTCCATGGAAACTCTCCGTAACAAATTTTCCTGTATATGGCAAGACATTATTGGTTACATATCCTTGTATAGATAAATATTGAAAATTGGTATCAGAAATACAGGTAAATTTATCGTTGAAATAAAAAAAATTGAATTAATCAAGAAGCTACGCCTACTTTGCAATGAATGTACCTATGGATATATTTTCACTTATTAAATCAAAATAAGCAACAGCATAAATCAAGTTTGACTGTAAAGTTAGAAACTGAACAGTGAATCATTCAAAACTTTTATCTGAAAATGATCTTTTTTAAATGCATAAATTATAGAAGTCTAATAAGCTATAAAAAGTATGCAGATTGACTTTTATTCTCTTGTTAGATCAAGATTGAAAATCATTGTCATAAAATCCAGGTTGATAAAATATATTTCTAACACTGAAAAAGAGACAAATTAGAAATTTCAAAAAACAGTGTAACTATGTGGACTTCAATACCTAAATACTTAATCTCCGATATTAAAATTATATGAGTTCTATGCCGACTTATTCTCTGATTATCAAGATATAAATTCTTTCTTTAGCTTTCCCTTCTATGATCATCACTTAAAATCAGCGTAAAAATCCAAGTAGAACATACAAATTTATTATAAAAAAATGATAAAAAGGATTAATTAAAAGAACTACATGATGCATTTTCTAAAGTTTCAGAGGGGTATTAAAAAAATTGCCATACAAGTTGTCTAAATATTATACCAATTTTAATGAAGAATAATTAAAGAAAGCACATATACTATTGAAATTAAGATACGTTTATCTACATCTGTCAGATACAGGTAATAAAATATACTGTTAGATGTACAGATTTACTAAAAGTTATCCAAATTAAATAACTGATGTATCGCCGTTTGACGTTCTGGATGGTAAAGGAAATTACTCCTACACAATTTATTGAAAGCGTCGTTATGAACCTACTGAGTAAATTCCCTATAAGAAATAAAGAAAACAAATTACGACTTAAAAAAATCGATATTGTTATTGTTTATCAATCTGGAACATAAAGTTCACGTCACAGGTTTACATAACAACAGTCAGTTTGATCACGTGTCTGTCATGGATATCACTACTGCGTTGTAGTTCAGATCGCAGAACGTTTTGTGCGGACCACACGTCGCAACATAACTGTCCCGATGGCCCAAAAGAAATGGTGAGAAAGGTTAGAGAAGTCTTTACGCTCCAGCATAACTCGTAATATCTAGAACGGAAAGGTCAGAGGAAACCCGGATTACCTATACATTGTTTATCGCGACGGATGATGGCGATATCGAGTCAATATACTCAGTAGATATCTAAATGCCAAGAATTGAGAATAGCTGTCATATCAAGAATTTTAAGAGAGTGGCCATTTCCTTTTTGTAGGAATGGGTGTTGGGATTGGTGATGCTGGGATTTAAAAAAATTAAGCCAATAAATAGCTTCAAACAAATATTGCTGCTGCGATTTATGGAAGAGGAGAACTAATTCTACTCATCATATTAGCTGAAAACAAAAACTTCTTGAGATAAAGAAAAGTATATTGGCTGGAAAGACTCAGACACACTCGTGTGACTAAATGGACGGTCCAAAGATATATATGGATATGCAATTAAGTAAGGTCTGTCTTATTGTTACGAATTACGTATCACTTTTTAAACAAGGTAGTAAACATGATTTGGATCATGTATTATCACCAAATAAGTTCAGGACAGAAAGAGAGAAAGAGATTCTTTTCTTTCTTCCTACCTTGTCGTTTGTATAACTGAAAACGGCCGTCTCAGTCTGTACTGCATGCCAAAAAAAAAAAAAAAAAAAAAAAAATTTAAGGAAGAACCACCCAAGAGAACTGATTCTAATTTTAAAAGATTTAAAAAAAATGCACAAGTACATTGATTATGTATCGGCTGTGAAACATGCCGGACCCGCGATTGAAATGGTGCGGATTCTAATCCTACCATTGGATCAGCCTGGGTGTGTCCTTGGGCAAAGAACTTTAATTGCTTCAGTACTAAATAACTCACTTGTGTTGATGTGCCGTAAAGCACCAACTCAACATCAACATATCGTCAGTGTGAGAGATAATACAGCTTATTGGAGACTGCAAGGAAAGTCAGTTACCTTCGTGTAAACATATCCATGGGATGACCTTAAAATCTATGCTTACTGAATCATTGGGATGTGACAAATGGAAGTTCCATTATATGTGCACCTAAAGAAGATTATGAAGATGATAATCATCCTTCTCCTCCTCCTTATCATCATCGTCGTCGTCATCATCATAGCAGGGTTATGAGCAAATGCAAAGTCCAGAAACAAGATGATGATGATGACAACGACGACGACGACGATGATGATAATTGTGCAGATGACGGTGTTAGTATAATAACGACAACGAACAAGAAAAGAAACAAAAGAAAGCCTTAATGATTACGGTTGTTATGATGAAGGTGATAAAGATGACGATGAACAATAAGAATGAAGATGATAATTTATATTGACATTCCATGATATTCAAAGTAATTTTCATGACAGAAAATTTAGAACGACGCAGCTGAGGAACAGTGTAGCAACACACACACACACACACACACACACACACACACACACTTTCTAACCTGTAACCCATATCTATTGTTTATCTGACATTTCAGTTTTGATTCCAAGACTACTGATTGCAATATATCAGAGATGGACATCAAACTTGCATGGTTTGATTTGGCTAAACCCGCTTTTAAGGTGCTTTGCCTAATGGCTTTGTTAGATTTTGGTGGACAGTGAGAGTAAAGTATTTAGCCTAATGACACAACTCAGTATCGACGTGGCCAGGTCTGGGAATAGAACCCACTACGTTTGTAAAGATGTCCAGCAGGCCAGTCGCTGCTAAACTATCGCGCGTACCATAAATCTTTATATATATATATATATATATATATATATATATATATATATATATGCTAGACAACAATTTTATTGAGTCACTCAGTGATCGAACAAATCGAAATTCTCTCTCTCTCTCTCTCTCTCTCTCTCTGTGATTCAGAGTCTGGATTGAGCTTAAAGTATTAACCTGATAAAAAAAAAAAAAAAGAAAGAAAGACTAAAGGATGCATTTTTAGCTCTAACTCTCACTCCCCAATGCGTTTTTTGAGTTGAGAGTCTTTGTGCTGTCATTCTACGCGACAAGGTGTGGAGTATATTAATCACTAGTCTCAGTCAACGAGACTTTCGCGTGACTCAAAGACACATACACGCGCACGTGCGCGCGCATATATATATATATATATATATATATATATATATATATATATATATATATATATATATATATGGAACACCTCTGTTACTTTTGCGAAACAAAACTAAAGCCTTGGTTGTATTCCGGTGTAGTATGTTGCAGAAAATACTAAATCTTGTTCGATGGAAATTTCGTCCAAACCAAGAAAAATAAAAAAAAAGAAACAGAAATGTAATCGGATCAACTCGGCTATTTCCACAGGTGGGAAGAAGCGAATGTAAAAATAGTACGTTGCATTCGCATTTTCTCGCTTAATCCTTGAGGGGCCCCGAGTGGCCAAGTGGTCTAAAGAGCTCACCGTTACGGATCACTGCCATCTCATCTCTGTCTGTCTGGGTTCGAGTCTCGGATTCGGCCAATGTGGGTATGTAAGAAAGCTTGCCAGTAGCTTCAAGTGGGTCGGTGATTGTTTCCGGGATTTTCCCTGGTTCTTCCTTCACCATTTATACTGGCCACTATGTCTAGCCTATCTTGCGCTGAAAATGGCGTTAAACCCTACAACAACAACAATTTAACCCTTGTTTCATAAATAGTCAAGCTGGTCGGAATGGCAGTCAAGGTACAGCCCATAAGATTGACTGAGAAGTTGCGAATGACGTTGAATGGGAGTCTCGTAAGCGATCGTAAAATCCTTCAGCCATTTCCGTCACGTCGCTCAATAGGACGACAGGAGAAGACAAAGTCACATTTGGAACATTGATAGAATTTGCAGTTTCAGCATATCGGGGTGAGGAACGAGTGGTCAAAGGCTTTCGCCTTTACAAATAACTGACATCTTTCCTCTGTCCCACTGGGTTCAAGTCCCGGCTTGGCTAACTTGGGCGTGTGAGAAAGCTTGCCAATAGCTTCCCATTGGTTGGCGGGTCATTTCGGATTCTTCCTTCACCAAATGTACTGGCCGCCATGCATGGGCGCCCGTAGGAATTTTTGCCGGGGGTGGGGTGGGGTGGGGGTCAGTCAGTCACGCCGGGAGAGTTAGTATAAGGAGCAGTCTGAAACTAAAGCTAATATTTATTAAGCGTTTTGAACAGAATCTTGTGACATATTTTCAGCTTCATTTGCATGATTAAAC